>JAOPHQ010005221.1:0-50000 GCA_030340625.1 Merluccius polli
CATTTCCAAGTGCAGCATTATAATTAACACAGTAAGAACACACACACAACATTGTAGTGTGCTTTTATTTTTTTATTTTTAAGTGACAACACATTCGCCTGTTGCAGGATTTATACGCTGCACAGGAGAAACGGTTTGTAAAAGTCATCCTGACCCAAAAAACGGTGATGAAGCGGTGGAAGAAGTTACTTTTAATTTATTATATTGGGGTGTAACATAACTTTTACGCCTATTAGTCAATAAAGTTGACAAAAAAAGCATGAAACTTTTATCTACACAAACCATAGACTGTATTAAATCGACACAAACACAACTGGATATCTATCATAGCCTTCTTTAAAACAACATTTAACATAGCCAGGTTTAAAGGTGCAGTATGTTTATGAGTATGTTTTAATGTAAATATATATAAATATAAATAATCCCATGAAAATAGGATTTCACGTTTTTTCTGACCTCAAAATGAATAACAAATAAAAATAAAATGCTCACAGCAGGCAGGATGTAGACGACGTCACTGAGCTTGAGCTGTTAACGCTTCATTTTAAATAATTGCTGTCAGGAATTTTCTTTGTTTTTCTTTGTGGCATTTCATTTTTTGACATTCATTTCTACAGATAAATGTGAAAAGCTTTACATTAAGTAAATTAAGACACAAAAGGCAAACATGAATAATCCTATCTATAATGACGCTACGCTCATTTTTATTCATTTTAAGCTATTCCAACGCGCGTGAATACGGGCCGGCGTCGCACCAACGGCGCCGCCGCTGAAAACACGTCCAGGGGAAACACTGTTATGACCGACCGATTTACAGACTAAATGACAATTAAATTCATATTCATATTCATAAATCTGTCAAGCAACCTCACCGCTCAACACTCGGCTCCTCCATGCTGTCGTAGACGATGACATCCTTCTGGAAACACCGACTGGCGCCTTACAGGCCACTAAGTCCCACACACCGACACAACGGTGTGAATCAACGAGATTTTTTCATTCGTTAATTCATTAAATAAAACAGTTAAAGGCTAAATTATGACAAATCACCCGCGTAGCACAGCACAACAAAAGGCTGCAAATGTGACCGATTTGCTGGCATCCTTGAGCCCTGTGGGTCGCTGAGCAGAACCTCTTTGTGACATGTGACTCTTTTTGTCCTCTGCTGGACCCGGTAACCTCAGAAGTGCAAGACCAGGGCGACTTTTCCCTCATTATTAATCGTCCCTCTCCACAGAGGTGTCGTCGCACGGCAAACATAGGTTTTAGCTCATAACACTAATTAGGGCTCTGCCCCGTTTAGCTGGGATCAGTGCACCACCCGGCGAACTAACAATACGCCGACACACACATTAATTAAACGTACGCCGACGACGTTGAGGTTAGCCTGTCGCCACCCCGTGTTACCGTGGTACCCCACGCCGACGCCTCTGTGAAAGCGGTCAGCTTTCCGCTTTGCCGCAGCTCACCGGCTCTGGGAAGCGGGTCTAGCGGCGTGCCCATGCAGCACCGCCGGCGTCTTTAATGAGGCCGCCGGCGAGACGAAAACGGGGCAAAGGAGTTATATTCCTTCAACACAGCATTTCCTCTTGTACTACGCTGGTGTCATGACAGCATGTAGACAGTTTGATTTTATTAAAATTGAACATTAAAGGGATAACTTCTGGATTTTTTTTCATCCTGGACTCAATTTCCCATCATTTTGGGTCTCAGGGACGTTAAGGCGGACAACATTTTATGCAGATGGTCCGGTTTTGAGTGAGAGGGCTTCAGCCGTCAGCCGCGAAACGGGCAGCAATGTCAAACTATAGTCGAAGTACGACCTCTAAAAGTGCCTGTCTTGCCACCGACAGGTGTGTGGCGGTGTCTGTATCTTCACAGACGCCGCCCTCCGCCTGTATTTCCTTATTTTACTTTGTTCGGGACGTTTCTGGGCGTCGATCTCTGGGCGCCAGCAGCGCGTCGGCGGCGGGACTCGACCGTTTTGCAACCGACAAAACCGACTCACTGTGCCTTTTAAGGTTTAAGGTGCGCCGCCCGTGGCACTACTGACTATCATAATTCAGAAAATGAATGTTTAAAAGATGCGATATTAAAAGCACAGCGGGACTCAAGTGAACTCTCACCAGACCGTTACGCCTGTGAACAATATTAACAAGATAGATACGCCGGAGGCAGCGTTATTAAATCGCTCGCCGTGAGCAGACAAGGACTCTGATTAGCAGACAAAGCCAACAGTTGGAGGGATTATGCCGAAACTCGGCATCAAGTGTGACACTAAATTAAACCTGTGACCCTTTTAGGATATTTATAAGCTATTTAAGATATTTTGGGATCGTTAATATCAACACATCCCAGGTGGTCATAGTGGGGAGGACCAGACAAACGCTGGCTTGCATTAGGTGACTCGCTCTCCAGGTTAAAGGCACAGTGAGTGGGATTTTGTCGGTTGAGAGTCTCGTCTTGGACCGAGCTTTGACCGCTCAGTGTTTCACCCCCCTTTGCTATATTTTTGGGTTTTCGCCGCTGTGTCTGCCATTGTCGTAGCTTCCTCTTAAATTTGTGCGTGCGATTCGGGACCCGGTCACTACATTTTCCCGCCTCCCACCCGGCGCGCTATTGGCTGGTGGGCTACCGACTGGCGGAAGGTCGACGCCCAGAAATGTCCCGAAAAAGTAGAATCAGGAAATACAGGTGGAGGGCGGCGTCTGTGAAGATACAGACGCCGCCGCCGCCGCACACTTCTAGCAGGTCATGAGGTCATAATGATTAAGAGGGATTATTTTTGTATGAGTCTTTAGGTATATTGTTTTTAGGATACTCCTCCTCTAGTAGGAGTACTTCCCCTATCAAAAGCACAGTTGTGAAGAATCAATACACGTGTCTTTAAGTCGTAGGGAAGGGAAATGGAAAAATAAAATAATAAAATGGAAAAGGTCATCTGTATTTTCCTTGTGTTTTTTTTCCTAAAAATAGAAATGAACGCTTGCATTACATTTCATTTCAGTTTGCTCGGTGCAACAACAAGGAAAAAAAACTAAAGCAAATTGAATTGAAACAAAGTAAAGTAGCAGATGTACATTTAATTAGCAGCTTACTGCGTAAGTGTTGCGTATCCAATTACTCTCTGATGGATCTGTAATGTACTGGAGATTATTATGGGGTGTAGAATTGACAGACATCATGGCAAGGACACACCTTTCTCTTTTAATGGCGTCGTTATAGTCGGTGTGAAGCAGAGGGAAAAAAAGTGTTTGTTTTTTTTACCACTGCAAGCCAAAGAAATGTCATATTAATAAATGAGCGGCTATGAAAATTTATATTTATGTTAACTTAAGTTAAAAGATTTGAAAAAAATACAATTTTGTTGCGATGCCACTAAAGCAAATTGAAATGACGCACCTCAAACAAAGACACACAAAACATGTCATAAACATAAATAAATAAAAACATGCAGAAATAAATAATGAAATATATAAAAAATAAATACATTCTGGTAACAAAAAAAAGGCTATTTCTGTATTTTTACATATATTTATTTATTTATATATTTCTACATTCATGTCTGTATTTCTACATTGATTCATGTATTTATTTATATATTTCTACATCTATTTATGTCTGTACTTCTACATTTATTCATGTATTTATTTATATATTTCTACATCTATTTATGTCTGTACTTCCACATTTATTCATGTATTTATTTATATATTTCTACATCTATTTATGCCTGTACTTCTACATTTATTCATGTATTTATATATTTCTACATCTATTTATGTCTGTACTTCTACATTTACTCATGTATTTATTTATATATTTCTACATGTGTTTATCTATGTCTGTATTTCTACATTTATTCATGCATTCATTTCTATATTTCTGCATTTTTTTCTGTATTTCTTCATTCACTGATTGATTTATTATTATTTATGCTGATGTAAATGATTCATTTATATTAGCATTGGTTTGTTTCCCACTGTGTGCCACCCAGCCAGTAATGGCCGCCCTGAGCATCTCCCAAGTCTGGGGGGCCCGGTCTGCCCTGCGAGACCCCTGGGACCCCCCCCTTTGAAATCCAGCCCACTTCCAGTTTTCAATTATTCACAGTTTTTTTTTAAAGATGTTCAATTCTGTCAATATATTAACAATGCATTTATTGCAGGCTTTCCAAAAACAAATGTGCTTTAGCCTAAGTGCTTTAGCCCCCCCCCCCCCCCCCCTCCCCCTCCCCCCATGACACGATTAGCCACCCCTGCCATCGGGGGTCTGTGATTTGTTGAAGCTATGATATCCTCATGAATATTAACGAGCAAACTGTGGTGGTTAGTGGTTAGCGAATATGTCTGTCCAAATGGCCGGATGAATATTCATGAGGCAGCAGGGACGTCTCGCTGGGACGAGGCTTGCTTGTTTCAGCGGCGGCGGAGGTGCGTGAAGAAGAAGAAGAAGAAGAAGAAGAAGAAGAAGAAGAAGAAGAAGAAGAAGAAGAAGAAGTTTGGCGTGCGGCGAATCTGAAACACCGTTGGAGGGGTTTCCATAGTCCAGGTGGGCTGGCAGCGAATACAAACTCCTGACCTCGCATTGTTCGCATTTAGGGAAAATAATAGAGACCTTTTTCTACCCCATGTTCTCCACACAAACAACAGGTGCATCATGGGAGTCTGGGATCTGACTGATGTTTGCTGGGTGGCGAAAACGCCTTCTTCTTCTTCTTCTTCTTCTTCTTCTTCTTCTTCTTCTTCTTCTTCTTCTTCTTCTTCTCCACAGATGGTCCGGTCTTGGTCCATGCATCGCGGCGGCGGCGCCAGATTTCAGATCCACGTTCCACGTTCGGATGTTTTGTGTCTGGACCGCTACACCGTCTGACTGTTTGTCTTTCCGTCCTGAGCACACTGAGGCAAATCCCCGACAACGACGACGGGTAGAAAAGAGAAAAAGCATCGCATCTGATTCTCGGATCTTAACTGCGATTGGTGCAGCGCTGACCAATCGTGTTTCTAGATGATGTCATCATGGTCAAAATTTTGGACATGTCTTCTCCAAGCGACTCATCCCGGTCTGCTAATTACAATATGACTGCGGTTTTGAGACCTGGACAGTACAGGACAGTATGGGCCACATATACAATCCCATCCGACCGGATTTATGTTCCACTTTTTTTTAATACACTGCTGCCCCAACTTCGATTAACGAGACTTCGATTAACGAGACTTCAGGCGTCCCAGAGCTGCAGTTTTAATTAGCTGGGAAAAAAAACAAAAAAAACTAAAACGTGATATAATTGCTTTTTAATGTATGCTGACACCCTGCTGCGTGTAACCCTTTATAATATGCGCATGTTTAAGATAATCAGTATTTATACGAGTGTGGATTTTTTTATTGCGATTCTGTGCATTAATCACCCGCGTCACCGTCGCTGTGTGCGAACGCAAGGCGCAATGAGGTCAAATTTAATAAGGATTGTGCAATTTATAGCCACTGGCGGTAATGACAAGGCGCCGAATACAGATGGCTCAAAGATTAAAAAAATTAAAAAAATAAAAAAGTTTTTTATTCTTGTAGTTTTTTTTACGGCTTTTTGTGAAATAAACCGGCTGGATAAGACCTGGCTATGAGATACGCACCGCAGATATACTTAAACCGGGAGGAAAGTTGAAGGTGATTGTTGCATTGGACACACGCGCGTGCACACACACACACACACAGACACACTCACACACGCATATACACACTCCCACACACACACACACACACACAACAAAAGACTCCCTCTGTCTCCCTCTTCAACTGAGGGGCAAATCAAAGCCTCCTAGTTTCCTATTGTGAAGCGTCTTAGATATGAAATGGTGTTTGTGATGTGTCTGTATTGTGTTGTCTGCATTGTGTTGTGTCGTCTGTATTGTATTGTCTGTGTTGTGTTGTCTGTATTGTGTTGTGTTGTCTGTAATGTGTTGTGTCGTCTGTATTGTATTGTCTGTGTTGTGTTGTCTGTATTGTGTTGTGTTGTCTGTAATGTGTTGTGTCGTCTGTATTGTATTGTCTGTGTTGTGTTGTCTGTATTGTGTTGTGTTGTCTGTATTGTGTTGTGTTGTCTGTAATGTGTTGTGTCGTCTGTATTGTATTGTCTGTGTTGTGTTGTCTGTATTTTGTTGTGTTGTCTGCATTGTGTTGTGTCGTCTGTATTGTCTGTGTTGTGTTGTGTTGTCTGTAATGTGTTATGTTGTCTGTAATGTGTTGTGTTGTCTGTAATGTGTTGTCTGTATTGTGTTGTCTGTATTGTGTTGTCTGTATTGTGTTGTCTGTATTGTGTTGTCTGTAATGTGTTGTCTGTATTGTGTTGTCTGTAATGTGTTGTCTGTATTGTGTTGTCTGTAATGTGTTGTCTGCATTGTGTTGTCTGTATTGTGTTGTCTGTAATGTGTTGTCTGTATTGTGTTGTCTGTAATGTGTTGTCTGTATTGTGTTGTCTGTATTGTGTTGTGTTGTCTGAATGTGTTGCGTTTCCTAAATGCTGCACATGTGCTGTCAAATTGAAGTTTTCTTCATTTGCGTGTTTCGTCTTCGTGTGTTTTCTTCATTCGCGAGTGGCGGGAAAAAGCCAACTACTCCACCAGTAAGACTTGTGTCCTTCAGGTGTCTTCATGATGCTCACTCCTCTGGTCTCCTCATGAAGTTCAGATGGGGGGGGGGGGGGGGGGACGACGACAAGGAAAACAAACACGATATCGAAAAGACGAATCGAGCCTCGGCTTCATCGACTGAAAGGAGACCCCAGCAGCGTAGCGACCTTAGCTTCGCTGTATTACAATCTGTAAGGTCGTGCGGCCATGACAGAGAGGGAGAAAGGGAGGGAGAGAGAGGGGAGAGAGAGAGAGAGAGAGAGGGAGAGGGGGGAGAGGGAGAGAGGGAGAGAGAGAGAGAGGGAGAGAGAGAGATGCAGAGGGAGAGATGGAGAGAGGGAGATAGAGAGAGAGAGAGAGAGAGAGAGAGAGAGAGAGAGAGAGAGGGGGGGGGGGAGGGAGAGAGGGAGGGAGGGAGAGAAAGCGTGCGATGAGAGCGTGTTTCAGGCCTAATGATGCAAAAGCCTCACCGCTTTTCCCCCCTCCGAATTTCAAAGATGGATATCCAGCTTTATTTTTGGAACAAAAGATAAATATTTAATCAGGCCGAGAGAGAGAGAGAGAGAGAGAGAGGGGGGAGAGAGAGAGAGAGAGGGGGAGAGAGAGAGGGGGAGAGAGACATTGAGGAATAGCGGTGTGAGTAGCCGGGGCAGCGTAGGTTTGGAGAGCAGCAATAATTCATGGACGCTCCCGTTTGATGTGCATAATTTTCACCGCCGCCGCCGCCGCCGCGGAGTGAGGAGGGACACTTTGACCTCGAAATAAAGCAAATAAACACGCCAAGCCGAGGAAATGTGACCAAAAAAAAAGAAGGGAAGTAGGAATAATCAGGAAGAAGAAGAATCGGGGGGGGGGGAGAGGGGGGAGGGGGGGAGGGGGGGGGGGTGGGCGTACTGGTACTGAGTTATATCGACTCGCCCTTCGCCTGGACCACTTGTCTCGGCGTCCGCCTTTTTTTTTGCGCCGTCGCTTTCTCCGCGATCGTCGGACGAAACTAATTACGTGAATGAGGAGCACTTGAAATATGACCCCGGTGTTAATTAAGGCCCGGCTGGGGTTTTTATTTCTGGACGCCGCCCCTCCCCCTCCTCCCTTCCCCGCCATCGCCGCCGCCGCCGCCGCCGCCGCCACCCCCCCGGCGCTACTTCCTCAAGAGCAAAAAAAGGTCAAGTCGGTTATTATGAGTCGTGTAATTGGCGTGCGTCGCGGCGAGGGGGCAGAGGGCCGAGTGGCCGAGCGGCCGGTTTGCGCCGGTTGTTGTTTTTGGCGGTGGCGTTTGTTTATAATAAAAGATGTAATGGCCGGGCGAGACGCTACACTCGACTGGCCTCAATTTTCTTCGGGGTGAGGATGGGGGAGTGGGGGGGTGGAGGGGGGCGGGGGGCGGGGGGTGAGGGTGGCTCTGTGGACGTACCCTGGTGCGTCATTCACACACACACACACACACACACATGTATGTACACACACACACACGTATGTACACACACACACACACACACACACACCACCACAAACAAACTTTTCATCCTTTTTTCTTTGAAGAATGCCCCCCCCCCACCCCCACCAGTGCCAGAAAGTGATGGAGATTGTGTTTCTCCTGAGCCAGAGCCAAAATACGATACGGTACGAACTCCCCCCACACACACACACCTCTCTCACTCACACACACACACACACACACACACACACACACACCGCCGAGGCATCCGCTCAAAGAATCACAATTACTGTTTTCTGCCCCCTTCCTCCTTCAGAAGGAGATCCAATTTTCCCTCCCTTAGGGACTGTACGATATTTAGCGGGGGGGGAGGGCCGGTCGCCAGACGATCGGGTTAAAATTGTTCTGCCTGGCCCTCCCCCCTGGTAATTTTTTTTTTTCCGGGGCCCTCCCCCCGGCTCAAAAAAATTCTCCTAGGCCCTCCCCGCTACGTGAATCAAATAAAATTGGTCGGAAAATGACGTTTACAAGGTTAAAACGGCCACATAAGCACACATACACACACACGGGTAGGCCTACACACGCAGCAAGAGCAGGGGTTTATGCCACGCTGTGCCTTGAACTTGAGAATGGGGACAAGCCTGCTTTTATCAATGTTACGAGACTCACCCAATAATTTCACAACTTGGCTGATGACATTGTACCTTATAGGCTATTATAAGACAAAACACAAACTACTGTGACTAAGAGCGACTAATGATCACCCTGCGATTCTTGGTCTATGTGGTCAGTGGCGTCAGTTTGGTTTTAGAAGTGGTGGGGACAATAACCATAAGCTTGAGTGTGGTTTGAAAAGTGCTGGGGACACTTATGTAAGCTATTCATCCATTCAACGCTGCATTACAATATGCTCTACATTCGGCGCGATTGTCAACGGGGGGGGGGGGGGAGCACCGGACCCGCCAGCCGCGGACCCAGCACCGGACCCGCGGACCCGGCCGCGGACTCAGCCACAGACCCGAGTCCACACACAGCCCGTGTGCATGCTGTGAGGATGTCATCGTGCGCGCCTATCGCATGATTTAGACTTGACGGTTTCGGCAGACAACCCGTTCTCATCCCAACTTGTAATATAGGCCTACCGACGATTTGTCACGCCCGGGGGTGGGTGGGGGGGGGGGGGGGTGTTCGTGATTGTCAACGGGAGGGGGGGGGGGGGGGACCGCGGACTGATGACGGGGTTGCGCGATCGTAACCACTGACGGCGGGGGGGGGGGGGGGGGGGTAATAAAAAAATAAAAAAGGTGCCGGATCCACCGTTGGAGGTGCCGGAACATATTCCGGCGTGTTCCGGCCCAAATTAAGCCCTGGATACTGACGCCAAAGGTACCCTCCCGCGTCTGTGTGAAACGATCTGGGGTCTCATAAACCCGTTCGCGGTGGTATGAGACGAGCAGAGTCTACAGCGTCCGCTCGCAGAGCAGAGTCTACAGCGTCCGCAGTCTACTGTGAAACAATTCACTCCAAAAAGGGTTATGGTTATGGTAAAGGAGACGTTCACTTCCTTACAGGCTATCCTATCTTTCATTTAAACATCGAACTCGGCATGAGTCATGACGATTGCCCCCCCCATAAAATAATTTTCCTCGGCCCTCCCCCCAGGCCAAAAATATTCTCCTGGGCCCTCCCCTAAGGCTTAAAAAAATTATCCTAGGCCCTCCCCCCCTGACGACCGGCCCTCCCCCCCCGGTAAATATCGTACAGTCCCTTAAATAGCTTGTCCTCCATTTTCCCCTGCAGCGAGACGCCGCACGCGCCCGCCGATTGCTCGAGGGCCGCGGCCGCGCCGGTCATCCCATGTGATCGGCCGCCGCTCCACCCCCCCCCCCCCACCCCCACCCCCCACACACACACACACACACACAAACACACAAACAGTTTTTGTTTGCGGCGTGCGCATCAGAATGCTAACGTGCGCGACAGCGTCCGGGGGCCAGTCTTGGTCGCCACGGATACGAGGGCCGAGCGAGGGGACCGGGGTCGGCGGGAGGTCGATTTTTGTACTCGATTTGAGTTTGAGTTCCTTACTATCGTTCAGCAATTTCATTTATTTATATACTTTATTTAAAAGGTTTGTCCGATTGAGATCTAATATCTCTTTTAGGAGATTAGAGTTTCAACGATAAATGAACATATTACCTTACATGACCTTACTTACAGTATGTAACATTAAAATGATCAGATCAAACATTCGCACACATGACAACCTAGACTCAACGGATTTTGCCGTCATTTAAAAAAATCGTTTTGTTGGTAGGGGTGGGTCTGTATAACCAATTATTAGGATTGAGGGAACCACCGAACGTAATAAGACAGAGGAGATTCTGATGTAACTTTGATTTTGATGAAATACTATGAAACTCTGATATTGATGAAATTCTGAAATTGCTAATTTGTGTTGTTTTGATGTACTTCCTGATACCTAACTATGATGACCCACAGAAATTAATAAAATACAATAAAATAAAATACAATTAAAAAAAATTCGAACTTATATTTGACTATATAAGTTTAAGATCAGTCTGTGGCTCCATGAAAAAACCTGAAAGCTTTCTTTCTAAAAGCAGCTCTGTTCGGACTTCAGGAAACAGCAAATCGCAAAAATCGAGATTGTATTTTCACTTTAATTCCAGTCAAAAATGTCTCAACAAGGAGCTGGCCCCTGGGTGCTACTCCTGTGTGTGTGTGTGTGTGTGTGTGTGTGTGTGTGTGTGTGTGTGTGTGTGTGTGTCGGGGTTTTGCGGTGGAGAGGTTTTGCGAATCCAGGTTACACGATGCCGCGAGCGCCTTTTGTTCAAGAAGAACAAAATCTAAAGCTAAAAACAAAAAACGTTGTGAGAGTTGTGTTGTGTGCTGTGTGTTTTTTCCGCGCGTCACCTGGCTGCTTCGTCGCTCTGCTGCGATGAGATACGGGGGGAAATCAAGTCGAGTTTCTTCCCCCCCCCCCCCCCCACCCCACGCCTGCAGCCGGGCACCAAATTAGCGCCCGCCACCGGCCAAATGCTGGTGGAAATATGCAAGTGGCGGCGGGTAGATTGGCTTCACTCAGCGGCCAGAAACACAATGGGAATCTGTCGAGTGGCTGGTTGAGAATCAGAGAACGCGGCGCCGCTGCGGCGTTTGGCCGGCGGACAAAAGAGTGAAGTTTGCAACCCTGCCTCTTTTACGCAAGTCCTAATGGCCCTCAACTCGCCACCTGTCACCTCCCCCCTCGTTGCCCTCGCCTCCCCCTCGCCTCGCCTCGTCTCACCCCCGCCGCTCACCTCGCCTCACCTCACCCCCGCCGCCGCTCACCTCGCCTCGCGCATCCGTCCCATTCGCGCCGAGTTTATTTCACAGCTGAACAACCGCCCCTCCCCGATTCTCCTCTAACACTTTGATCGCACGCACACGCATGCACACACACGCACACGCATGCACACACACACACGCAAACATAGCTCCCTTCCCCCCCCCCCCCCCCCCCCCCCCCCCCCTCCCATCCTTAGCAACTATTTGATCTCATAACAGATTGACTTATCGGTGTGACCTTGGGCTGTCTCTCAGATAGCACTTGTGTGAGCACGTGTGTGTGTGTGCGCGTGCGTCTGTGTGTGTGTGCGTGTGCGTGTGTGCATGTGTGTGCACACCCGCCCCCCCCCCCCCCGGGACACTGACCTAGTTCCCCCCACAGAGGGCAAACCGGTGGGCGGAGGTCATTCGTGATCAATTTTTTTCCTCCACACAGCTGCTGCTGCTGCTGCAGGTGTGATGATTGGAAACCACCTGCAATCGCTCCTGCAAAAAAAAATGTAAGCCTCGCCTGCTGCAACCGACACTCAGCGGTCCAAACCGAAAAGGTCTGGGAAGATCTGAAGCTCACTTTGTCCTCAACCTACCTCTCCCAAAACCGTATCTAACCCCTTTTTTGGATGAATAAAACTCTCCTTAGATTAAGCCGTGTGAAGCGTGAGCCCTCTGTCGGGCGGTTGCGTAACAACTTCCAGCTCTTTCTTTTTTTCTCATGCAAAAAGTGTCTAGATTACAACGCCAGTCCGGATAATGAGCCTGGTATCTGAAATTGGAGCGTCCCGATTACGTCTGAGCCGTTAATTTTCACGGAGAGAGATGCGCGCTTCTTCTTCTTCTTCCCTCTCTCTCCGTCCGCCTCCGCCTCATCATCCCTTCTTCGCTACGTCGCTAGTTTTAGCCGTGGTTTTCGGGAGATGCTTCGATCCCAGGTGACTGTCCGGCGAATCCAGATATGCAGACTCTCCATCTTTTCCCAAGGATCCCAAGGAGTCGTTTTTTGCGGACATTGGCGCTCATCGAACCCAGAACCTTACCAGGTCAGGGGTTGAACTCCCTGCAGCCGCTGCACAGTTAACCCTCTATTAGCCAAGTACACAGTTAGCCCTCCATTAGCCCGGTTGCATGAAGACTGCATGGGACTGAAGTCATCAATGCGATAAACAAGCGCTCCCACGCAGGCATACTGTATGTGCAGACGTCGGCGTCAAACAAGGGGCTTGAGCCTCTCATTAAGCCCTCTTAAGCAAAAGAGCCCTTTTTTCTGCAGGTTTAAAAAAAAATAAAAGCAATTAAAACACAGCTATACTGTATATGTATTTATCTGTGCGCACTGTCTGGTGGCCTCTGCTGATTTTCAATAGAGAAAGAAAGCGACGAAAACTGCGGAGGCGCGGTTCATGTGCTCTCCATGCGACACTGTGGGCCTTCCTGTTTGCACTGTTTGTCGTTCCTGTTAAAAATACCATTCGGTTTGATTTAGGGCGTACAAGGAAACGAAACGTTGCGCACTTAGAGAGAAACCGCAGCCAACAGAGAGAGACAGAGAGAGAGGTTTTGCGTCTTCGGTTTGTCGGCGATGCGCGGCCCCCGACCTCGTGGATTTCCGTTTTAACACTTTTAATATCAATCCCTAGAGCGGTGTCAGAAAAAAAAGGCGTATATTTAAGTACACCTTTTTTTTCCAGGTGCCCTTTTCGGAGATTGAGCCCCTAGCCTCCTATGGAAACTTGCGCACGTCCCCGCATCGCCGCAGCCTCATTAAATCGTCTAGGCATGAGACTAAAGGCAGTCGAGTCGAGGCGGTCGGCGGCGAGGGCCATATATCTCGCCGAGAGTAGGGACACTTTTACGGCGACTGCCAAATAAAAAACATGGCCTGTCTAAAGCATCTTTTACGCTTCTTCTTCTTCTCCTCGAGATTATAAACCGATTCCCGCGTCTTCAACCGTGATTGGCCCGGATCGACTCGCCGGCGCCGCTGCTGCTGGGAAACGGTGGCTTTTTTTTTAAGCATTTTTTTTTTTGCGCGGGGCGGTACCATTAGTCCTTAATTAGTTCATTAACGGTGTACTTTTTTTGAAAGCCCAGCATCTCGGGGGCCCGACCGTCTAATCTTTCATCTCGCACGAAAGCAATACGTCACCGGCGCTATATTACAGTTTAATGGACGAGTATGAAAGATTTTTTCCTTTGCGCCGTGTCAGTGGTTGTCGGTTGTTTACTACAAAAGTGGAGTAGTAATCTTCTGCCCCCACACACACATACAGTATATATATATGTACACATACACACTCTCACATCCGCCCAATTGCAGCGCTATACAGTATGTCTATATTTACTACAGTAATATATCGTTTTCTGTTACCATGGTGACTGTGTCCTCTCCTCTGTGAGTCTCTTGCAGCATCCCCCATCCCCATCACCCCCCCCTACTACTTTGCTTTTCGGTACTTTCCTCTCACATTCAGGGCGGCGAGACGGGGGGGGGGGGGGGGCGTCTCTAAATTGACTCGTAAAAAACATCGACCCGGGGCCGCGAGCCTCTTTCCGAACTTGTCACCGCCGTGGCGAAAAACGAGACACCCCCACACACACACACACACACACTCACACACACACATACACTGAAACAAACCCGTCTCGAAAAAAACAACGTCCGCGAGGGGTGACGCGAAAACCCGAACACTGTTTGCTAATCCGCAGATACAGTATAAGACGTATGCATATGGATGAGGGGCCCTCTTGAAGACGAGGGCCGCAGTTTTGTGCTGACAGAGGCGAGTTTTGCGTGGAGGTGGGGGGGGGGACACCGGCGGCGGCGGCGGGGGGGGTGTGAACTTGCTGACTGAAGTGGTTGTTGCGCGACGCGGGGGTAAGGATTGCACCACCGGGGACGGCGCTTAAGGCGGACGAGGGAGGGAGGGAAAAAAAAAAAAAAAAAAGATAAAGCATCGCAAATAATAAAAAAGTGCCCACGAGTTAGTTATGCGCGGTAATGGCCGCGTCGTGTCCGCTATGGGCCCCTAGGGGGCATGGGAAAAGAGAGAGGGGGAGGGAGGGAGAGAGAGAGAGGGGGAGAGAGTGAGAGAGAGGGGGAGAGAGAGAGAGAGAGAGAGAGAGAGAGAGAGAGAGAGATGTTCAGTTACATGGGTTTAGAGGACAGAGACAGAGAGAGACAGAGAGAGAGACAGAGATGTTCAGTTACATGGGTTTAGAGGACAGAGACAGAGAGAGAGAGAGAGAGGGGGGGAGAGAGAGAGAGACAGAGAGATAGAGAGAGAGAGTCAGAGAGAGAGAGACAGAGAGTGAGACAGAGAGTGAGAGAGAGAGAGACGTTCAGTTACATGGGTTTAGAGGACAGAAAGAGAGAGAGAGAGAGAGAGAGGGGGGGGAGAGAGAGAGAGAGAGAGAAAGAAGCTCTTGTTTTGGCGGGCCTGAAGGATGGACACAGGGAGGACGTCTCTGAGGAACGACACGATGAAAACGATGAAACGCTCAATTAAATTATAACCACTTTCCGAGCGTCCATTTCCTTTTTTTTATGGCCTATTGTTGCTTTTTGGTCCTGGCCAAACGGTTACTCTTAAAAAACGTTGAATCATTTTTTTTCACCGTTTTAATCATCGACCGCGACGTGCGAGCCCCTCTTATTCCGTCGTCCTTTATTCATACGAGCTTAATCCGTGACTAATCAATGCGCGTAGCGGCGAGGTCGACTATCTATAGTCAAGTTAAGTCGAGTGCATTTTTATTTGTACGGCCCCTTAATATCAGCCGCAGTCTCAAAGGGCTTCGCCGGCCGTATATTTATGACGTCCCCTAACCCCTCACCCCGCAGAAGGGCAAGGAAAACTCCCTTAATGGGCCGTTTTCACAGTAGGATAAAGAGGCGTAGCTCATTACGCTAATGATGTGTCCGTTTCCCTTTAGGTGCGGCGGTACGCCAGTATGGACACAGCTAACCGGTGCTGCGGCGGACATAAATAAAAGCGGCCTCATGTTAACAGTTTGCTTACTTTACACGGTCCGTTATTTGTATTTTGTTTTTATTTATCCTTTATTTAACCAGGAAGGTCCCATTGAGATACAATATCTCTTCTTCCAGGGAGTCCTGGTCAAGATGAGCGGTGTGATACGTCAGCACAGAGAAAAACAAGACAAGATAAAAAGCTAACGCACAAGCTAACACAAACACACAACAATTAACAAGCTAACACACACACAACACACAACAATTAACTAAAACACAGAACAAATAAGAAATCAGGGACACGCGCCGTGACGGACACGGACGCGGTCGCGTTAGGAGCGGGTGCAATAAAATAATAACGGAGAAATAATCAGTGGATCTCCGGCGGCGCGTTATCACCTCGCTTGGAGCCGCGCCGGAAGCTAGGTGCACACACAGCACCGCTAATTGGGTCTCATGTGTGTCTTACCTGCCGCTCGGCCCGGCGGCGCTGGACAGATCAAACTGTAATCTCTACTGTCAACACGAGAGAGACGCGCAGGAGTTAGACCTTGTGGGTCACATTCACAGAGGAGGCGGGGATCTGCGCCGTTGTTGCTGTTGTTGTTGTTGTCGACCTTTCACTGTAATGACTGAATGAATACAAATGTTGTGCAGGTCCGGGAGGAGAGGTGGAGGCGGCCGTCTTTTGTCATGCATTTGCTAGCAAAACGAGTCCCAAACGAAGTCCCAAAATGAAGACTGGACTTCATCCAGACTTTATCAGCCAAGAGCGTGATACCGGGTCGCACCATCCTGTCACATCCCTGGGAAACGGACGTCAGAGTGATGTTTGTTTCTGGCGTATTTACGTATTTTTTTCATTTTTCACATTTTTTTGCGTTCAGGATTTTATGGGCGGGGCTTAAAGGGTACGCGATGACCGTAACGCGCTTCCCCTTAGCATCGCCCCGCCCCTAACAACCAGAGTGCCGTTGCGTTACTGCTACAATCGCGAGTTTGACAGTTATTAGTTTAACAGTTATTATTTTGACAGTTATTAGTTTGACAGTTATTATTTTGACAGTTATTATTTGACAGTTATTAGTTAGACAGTTATTATTTGACAGTTATTATTTTGACAGTTATTAGACAGTTATTAGTTAGACAGTTATTAGTTAGACAGTTATTAGTTTGACAGTTTTTAGTTTGTCAGTTATTAGTTTGACAGTTATTATTTGACAGTTATTATTTGACAGTTCTATATACAGCTTTTACTTTGAAAAGCCGGGATCAAGCAGACGCGTACCGGAAGTGGAAGCCGTCAGGATGTGTTGTGACGGCGTGTTAGCACGTCTCCTCTCGTCTTGGTAGCTAATGTATAATATGTATAATGACTAATGATTAGTAGTAGTCATGGTAACGTTTCAACCTCCCGCTGCTCCGTCCGCGCTCCGCGTCCACCCCACTGCGCATGACAGCTGAGGTACGACCTGAACGTTTATATCATTATTATATATACTATTACTATTAATACTACTATACTACTACTACTACTACTACTACTACTACTAATAATAATAATAATAATAATAATATTACTACTACTACTACCACCACTACTACTACTACTACTACTATTAATTACTATTAATACTATTAATACTACTATACCACTACTACTACTACTACTACTACTACTATTAATTACTATTAATACTATTAATACTACTATACCACTACCACTACTACTACTACTACTACTACTACTACTACTACTACTACTACTACTATTACTACTACTACTATTAATACTACTATACCACTACTACTACTACTAATACTACTACTAATAATAATAATAATAGTAATAATAATAATATTCAGAGTTATTCAGGTCGTCTCATCATATTCCCTTTACTAATAACACAGGGAGAGAGAGAGACAGAGAGAGAGAGACAGAGAGGGAGCGAGAGAGAGAGAGAGAGAGAGAGAGAGAGAGAGAGACAGACAGAGAGACAGACAGAGAGACAGAGAGAGAGAGAGAGAGAGAGACACAGTTAGAGAGAGAAAGAGAGAGAGAGAGAGAGAGGGGGAGAGAGAGAGACCTCCAGGACCAATAGGTGAGGGACACAACCAGCGGGGGGGTGTGGGAGGGGGGGGGAGGTTACGGGTGAGGCAGATTAGCCATTTCAAACGTGACCATTTGCATGTCTTTCCTCCACCAGGGTCGGTAAATGAAGCTCCAATGTGGCTGGCCTGATAAGACCGCGTCTCTCGCCCACAAAACGCCGTTGTGTGAATTTCAATTAAGGACCCAAAGGTGCATTTGTGAGCAGTGACACCGCCCGCCCGCCACCCGTCCGCCTCACCCGCCTCACCCGGAGCCAATGTCTCCCCTCAACCTGTCCTTCTCCGCCTGCGGGTTCCTGGGCATCTACCAGCTGGGGGCCGTGGGCGCCATGCTCAGACACGGGGGCCGCCTGCTGGCGTCGGTCAGGGCGTGCGCCGGCGCCTCGGCGGGGGCCCTGGTGGCCGCCGTGCTGATCACCGCGCCGGACAAGCTGGAGGTAAACGAACCCGAATGAATGAAATAACCATTAGATTACAGTAAACAGCTTTAAATGATCCATTTGGTTTTTTGTATACATGGTGTGTGTGTGTGTGTGTCCGTGTGTGTGTGTGTGTGTGTGTGTCCGTGTGTGTGTGTGTGTTTGTGTCCATGTGTGTGTGCGTGTGTGTGCACTGCATAAAGAGGTTGCATGAAAAAAGCGTTTATTAAAGACAGGATGAATAACAGCTTCTTCAGTAAGCCGACGAATAAAACAATCCATTAAATAAAAACTCAGAATGAAGCACTCGGCCAATCGGCTCGCGAGGTTTAGACTTCACCTCCATCACGTCTCCCCTCTCAGCAGTGCAAAGACTTCACCTACAAGTTGGCGGCCGACGTGCGGCGCCAGAAGCTCGGGGCGCTGACGCCGGGATACGACTTCATGCTGGCGCTACGGTAAACTAAACCCCCCCAACCCCCCAACCCCTACCTGGTCTCACACATCACACTTTAGTTTCGTTTCGTATTTCGTATATCCAGGAGCGGGATGGAGGACATCCTGCCGCGCGACGCGCACGCCGCGGCGGGGGACCGCCTCTGGGTGTCCATCACGCACGCCAAGAACGGCGAGAACCGCGTCGTCGGCCGCTTCAACTCCAGGGAGGAGCTCATTATGGTATGTGAGTCTGTCTCTCTCTGTCTCTCTGTCTCTGTCTGTCTGTCTGTCTGTCTCCCCTAATGTGTTGGGAATCCATCGGCGTGACGCGTGTCGGTCGCATAAACAAGCTGGCGCGACCAGCCAGAGGTCAATGGAATGAAATGAAAACAGCTATGCATCATGGGATATGGCGCGGAAACAAGACTGCTCATCGGTTGTGCACTAATCTTGCAGTGCATTATGGGTATTTAGTAGTGCACTGCACGCATGTGGGGGTGACAGCCTTAAAGAATGCACTTTAATGGGTCACCAGTGGACCTCTCTCTCTCTCTCTCTCTCTCTCTCTCTCTGTCTCTGTCTCGCTCTCCTCTCTCTCTCTCTCTCTCTGTGTCTCTCTCTCTCTCCCCCTCTCTCTCTCTCTCTCTCTCTGTGTCTCTCTATCTCTCTCCCTCTCTCTCTCTCTCTTTGTCTCTCTCTCTCACTCTCTCTCTCTCTCTCTCCTGCTCTCTAAGTGTCATTAAAAGATTAATTGTGTTGGATCGATTGCCGAAAATAATTACTATCATGATTTCTAGAACTTTCAATTCGGCGAGCGTATATTTCAGTTTTAAGGTCTTTCCACAGACAAACTGCTTCGTTTATTTTCCCTTTAATTTCCTTAGTTTATATTTGAAAAGATCAACAGATAATTAGGATATTATTACTATCTGTTGGGTTTCTGACGTGGCGTTGTGTTGTGTGTTTCCGCAGGCGCTGCTGGCGAGCAGCTTCGTTCCCGTCTACGCTGGTTTCCGGCCCATGGACTTCCGTGGTCAGGTAACGCGTCCAAATGATTTCCATCGGTGTTTTTTTTTTTTTTTTTTTTATTGTAAAAAAAAAAGTTTTATTTGTCGCGCACAAAGTCAACGTACAGCTAGTACACCTAGCGGCGAAATGCTAACTTTGCCCGCTCCTTATTAATATATTATTAATATATATTAATGAAATACACTCAGCCAATACGGTATCTCTTCCTGACCTCAGCCAATACGGTATCTCTTCCTGACCTCAACCAATACGGTATCTCTTCCTGACCTCAGCCAATACGGTATCTCTTCCTGACCTCAGCCAATACAGTATCTCTTCCTGACCTCAGCCAATACGGTATCTCTTCCTGAACCTCAGCCAATATGGTATCTCTTCCTGACCTCAGCCAATACAGTATCTCTTCCTGACCTCAGCCAATACGGTATCTCTTCCTGACCTCAGCCAATATGGTATCTCTTCCTGACCTCAGCCAATACGGTATCTCTTCCTGACCTCAGCCAATACAGTATCTCTTCCTGACCTCAGACAAAACGGTATCTCTTCCTGACCTCAGCCAATATGGTATCTCTTCCTGACCTCAGCCAATACGGTATCTCTTCCTGACCTCAGCCAATACAGTATCTCTTCCTGACCTCAGCCAATATGGTATCTCTTCCTGACCTCAGCCAATACGGTATCTCTTCTTGACCTCAGCCAGTACGGTATCTCTTCCTGACCTCAGCCAATACGGTATCTCTTCTTGACCTCAGCCAATACAGTATCTCTTCCTGACCTCAGCCAATACAGTATCTCTTCCTGAACCTCAGCCAATACGGTATCTCTTCCTGACCTCAGCCAATACAGTATCTCTTCCTGACCTCAGCCAATACGGTATCTCTTCTTGACCTCAACCAATACGGTATCTCTTCCTGACCTCAGCCAATACAGTATCTCTTCCTGACCTCAGCCAATACGGTATCTCTTCCTGACCTCAGCCAATACGGTATCTCTCCCCCCCCCCCCCCCCCCCCCCAACCCGGGAGTAGAGGCCGCTGTTCGATTCCTGAGTGATATGTAATCCATGCTTGGAGCGCCTGCATGATAATAATACATACATAACAATAATATTACTAAAATAAGGACACTTTTTGAATGCTACAAGGGTGAATGTTGAATATGATGGTTGGATGGTGAAACGGTAGGAGGGTTGTGGGTTATGAGTAACACTCAATAGAGCCTGTTCTGTTTGAAAAGAGGCATCTGACAAGATCTTGTGTTATTAGAGGCTTTTTGTTTCCACTGCAGGGGCCAGGGTCTAAATTAAGTTCTTGGGCCATTATTTTACCCTGCAAAAAAGCCCCTGCTCTGGGGGTAGTACTTTGCAAAAATACAGTACGTCTGCAGCCACTAACCAACGGTTTTTTGTTCACTTCGACACGTCGACGCGGTGGAGAAGAAAAAGCACACGACAGATGCATTTTCTAAATATATTTTTTTGGGGAGTAAGACGCTGTCACCCATCCGTGCGAGGGGCTAAAGCGTGAGAGAGTGCTTCTTTTATTTCATTTCATTTGCGAGTGGTGCGCCGATAAATCTCTTCAATGTTTTTCATTTTCAGTGGCTGTTTTTTTTTTTTAAATCTAATTTAGACTAATTTAGACATTAGCCTGACAGACATTAGTTTAATCTCAAGCTGCGTTTTGCATTTGGAAGACGTATCTGTCTTTATCAAGTCACACATCAGTTACAGCTAGAACTATAAGTCACATGATGCAGCCTATTTGGCCTACCAAGTTATATAACAATAATGCCGACAATGACATCAACATTTTTAATAAAATCATTACAGGAACAAATTAATAATAACGAATCAAACAGTTGAGAACTCCAGCCATAGTTCGCCGGCGGGCATTTCGTCTCTTTTATTGCGTCTTTTGTCCTGCGAGAGGATTTTGGCACAGTTGGGGCGGATCCGGACCAAATAGCTGCAGTAGAAAAAGTCCCAAAGTGCAGGTTTACAATAAAGTTTGCTAGAATACAGGAAAGTACAGTGGCGTGGCTGTTCGACTCCCAAGCCAAAGCTGCTCGGTGCCTCAATGCCCAAAGGTCCACAACCTACTTAGAGTCACTCTTGAGCCAAAGGCGCCATAACTCCTACCTTGCCCCCCTTCATGCCCCGGATCTAAAATTCGCTGTACGTTGCTTTGGAAGAAAGGTCATACCCCGCCATCCACTCAGCACCTCCAGCTCCTCGTCGTGGAGAGGTCAGCGAACGACATTTCCAGTCCGATTCGTCCCTCCAGACGGGATTCTGTCCCCCCTTTTCTCTCGCTCGCTTTCTCGAGTCTCTAAACGGCCGTCAAAAGCGATCACACGCTTCTTTTCTATTTGCTGACTCAGTGAGCATCTCACTCACTTTCTTTCCCTCCGTCTCTTACTTCATCTCTCCCACTCGCTCTCTCCCCCTCTCCGGTTCTTCTCGATTTCTTGACTGAGTGAGCATCTCTCTCTCTCTCTCTCTCTCTCTCTCTCTCTCGTTCCTCTCTATTTCCTGATTGAGTGAGCTTCCTGCTTCATTTTATTCCCTGACTGAGTGAGCATGGCTCCCTATCGCTCTCTAGCGCCTTCCCCACTGGACAAAAAAAAGCCCACTAACAACCCACTAACATGCGGCCTTTGTCTTCAGTGGGAAAGGCATTCGTTCCCCGGGACAAATGACTCTGCGGTAGTCCCCGGTATTCGTGGAGTCCGGCTGTTTCATTGGCGGGGATGGAAACATGGGGTGTCCCCAGGAGGACACGCTAATTGTCGCCCCCTTTTCCGGCGCGATGCTATGACACTTTGCTTTACTTGAATGGAAAACGTACGTTTACGTTGCCAAAGCACAAAAAGTTAAATAAATATACAAGAAAAATTTAAATGAAAGAAAAATAGAATACAAAAATGCATTACTATACTAAATGCATACAATACAAATCTTAACAGTGTAGATACGGTATAGGCCATAGACTTGGAGTAGTCTTTATGTCTCTGATGATTCTCTCTCTGTCTCTGTCTGTGTCTCTCTCTCTCTCTCTGTCTGTGTCTGTGTCTCTCTGTCTATCTCTCTCTCTCTCTCTCTCTCTCTCTGTCTCTGTCTCTGTCTGTCTCTCTATCTCTGTCTATCTCTCTCTCTGTCTGTGTCTGTGTCTCTCTGTCTATCTCTGTCTATCTCTGTCTCTCTCTCTCTCTCTCTCTCGCTCTCTCTCTGTCTCTGTCTCTGTCTGTGTCTCTCTATCTCTGTCTCTCTCTGTCTCTCTCTCTCTGTGTCTGTGTCTCTCTGTCTATCTCTGTCTATCTCTCTCTCTCTCTCTGTCTCTGTCTGTGTCTCTCTATCTCTGTCTCTCTCTGTCTGTGTCTGTGTCTCTCTGTCTATCTCTGTCTCTCTCTCTCTCTCTCTCTGTCTCTGTCTCTGTCTCTGTCTGTGTCTCTCTATCTCTGTCTCTCTCTCTGTCTCTCTCTCTCTCTGTCTGTGTCTGTGTCTCTCTGTCTATCTCTGTCTATCTCTCTCTCTCTCTCTCTCTGTCTCTCTCTCTCTCTCTCTCTCTCTCTCTGTCTGTGTCTCTCTCTCTGTCTCTGTCTCTCTCTCTCTCTCTCTCTCTGTCTCTCTCTCTGTCTCTCTCTCTCTCTAACAGAAGTGGATCGACGGGGGGTTCAGCGACGGCCTGCCCATCCTGACCACGGGACGCACCGTCACCGTCTCCCCCTTCGCGGCGCGGGGCGTGGACGTGTGCCCCGCCCACACGGGACTGTCCCAACGCCATTTCAGGCACGCCAACATGAACATCCTGGTGAGCCGAGCCGCCGCCCCTCCGGCGTACCATACGTACGGTCCTACCGTCCGCGCCTCCGGCAAGGTTTTTCGTACGTTCGCTCGCGGAGGTTTGAGCTTTTTACGCAACAAAAAAAATTGGGTTTTTAATGGATCTGTTGAAGGGGAATTGAAAGTGGCGAGAAATGTGGGTCAGTTGTGGACCTGTGCAGGAAGTATGAGTGACTGAAAGCTATTGGTTGAGTTAAGGTTTCTCTTTTTTTGCTACTGGTGATGTTTTAATGTAAAAATATGTAGGAACTGTTATTTACGCTTGTTGCCAAGATTTGTAAAAGGATGAATGGTATTATATTGTCATGAATTTATTATATCGACTTATTGTGATACCCGGTTTTATAGTCTGAATGAATTACGAGGAGCAGATATTGCCCTTAAAATGTTCAAATATGAGGTTTGAAACGTCAGTGAGAAAGAAAAACTAGTTTTAGTCCGATACCATACTTTAAATCTCCATATACTTCAATGTAATGACCCTCAGTTAGACTGTTGAGAGCGGTGTTTTGAATTTATAAGCCACAATTATCATTACAGTACATTTTTCCATATTGCCCAGTCCTAATTTCACTATGAGATTATCGTAAACGTTGATAGAGAGGTGGGTCGTGTAGCGGCGAAAAGTGGTCAAATCTCCGGCAGGAAGGTACCGGGTTCGATCCCCAAAACTCTTTAAGGCGCCCTGACCACGACCTGCTGCTGAATACCACCGATTCACAGTGAATCGTTTCCGATGACGGCGTCTGCTAAATGGCTCCATAGAGAAAAGCGTATGTTTAAAAACCCACCTGAATGGCACCGTTTATAATAACTGACTACTTCCTTTTGTTCCCCCTCAGCTGTCCATGGACAACATCCTGCGGTTAAACCAGGCTCTGTTCCCGCCTCCCGCTCATCGCTTGCGGTTGCTATGCCAACAGGGTGAGGAGGACGCCGTGCGTTTCCTCAAGAAGGACGGTTGGCTTCATTAACAACATTGTGTTGCTTGGTAAAATGTTCAGCGCGCCACAGCATTGCTGCGTTCGCCACTCGAACCGGACTCTCTCTCGTGACGCTTTGGGTTCGGTGTGGGGGCGCAGTTTGGGGCCCAATCACAAGTCAGGAGCGGCGCTTGAGCTGTGAACGGGCCGGTTGGTCTCGACACGAGTCGTAGGGCAGCTCGCACGGGCCAATGGCTGGGCGGCAAGCACGAAACCGAAAGGCAAACGGAGGTGAGGGAGCAGCAGCCGGTGAAAGCAACGTATTGGGTCGGATTAGTGTCGTCCATATTGCTTGAAGCGTGTTATCCCTGCGTCTGGGTTCGTTTACATGAGTACCAATGAGTGGATGAGTGGATATGTTGGAATACGTTTTACTGCTGAATGGTAGCCTACTTCATACTTGGCGTCTTTGTGCCACGAGCCGCGCGTTTGTGTTGCGCGCGCCTCGCTAAAAGGTACAACATGCAAGGAGTCGAGATTTCAAGCTAGCTCCGCGCTCCTCACCCCTCCCTCTCCCGACTCTGTCCAAACCCCACCCACCCTCAAAAAGAGATGAGATTTAACATGAGCTTTTTACCGTGAGCTTTAACGTGAGCTTTTTACCGTGAGCTTTAACATGAGATTTAACAAGACCTTTAACATGAGATTTAATATGAGATTTAGCATGAGATTTAATATAAGTTTTAATATAAGTTTTAACATGAGATCTAACAGGACCTTTAACATGAGACCTAACATGAGCTTTAGCATGAGATTTAACATGAGCTTCAACATGAGATTTAATATGAGTTTTAACGAGATCTAACATGAGCTTTATCATGAGATCTAACATGAGCATTAACATGATATCTAACATGAGCATTAACATGATATCTAACATGAGCTTTAACATGATATTTCTCTACACTGCTGCAGAGTCAGAGAAACGAACCCAGAGGCCCGTAGCCTTCAAGTTAGCGTCTACATGACAGAATGTGTTTTAGCGCACATTTCAAAACCAAAAGAAATGTTGCACCGGTTTACATAAATGGTGAAATAAGACATGCACACACTGAAATAAGACATGTACGTATGTTGAAGAACGTTTTCCTGCAAGTGGAAACTCTGGACGTTAGTAGTTATGAGACATAATGCTGTAGTCCTACGATATTTGTGACTGTCGATTGTCGCTGGATTTGTGACCAGGAAATGTGTAATAAAAATGTACAAAAAAATACAACATTGTGCAGCTCAATTGGTACGGCATGGCGATAACACTGGCAGGGTTAGGGGTTCGATTCCCATTGCTAGGAAATGTATGCAGTCACTAGGGGTGGGAGAAAAAAAAAATGCAATTTTTTTAAACAATTTGTTTAAATGCCTTTTTTTTGAAACCGTATGTTTCTTGTTTCCCTTAAATCCTCCCAGTATAGCGACGAACAGTCACTGTATCGTAAGATTTGTTGAGAAGTTTTTTTCTTCTCCTCGACACAGAGGTTAAAGTCCTTCAATAGGGATTCACAATAACAATAATAATAATAATAATAATAATAACAATAATAATAACAATCATAATAATAATAATAATTCATAAAGAAGTAGTGATGTCATGCTATGTATTTATCATGGCTGTTTCATTGAGAGGCGGGGGGGGGGTGGTCAAGGAACTGCTAACTAATGAATGAATGGGCTGAGGCCAAAGCATATTTTCCACATTTTTCTTTTCACGGTATTTAGAAAAAAAAATCGAGGATGGTTGTTCGTCCGGGGCGATATTTTCAATATTCATTTTCCGAGTTTTTCCTGAACGTACGCCGCCTGGAGGACAAGCGGCCGTGCGGCGCGTGAATACGAATGCTGCTGCCGGGGGGGGGGGGGGAAAGGGGGGAGGAGGACATCAGGTCCGTCATGGAGGGGGGGGTATTCATTTAAAGATCGCTTTTCTTTGAAGTTCTTGCGAACACCACACACACACACACACACACACACACACTGCGTCTCGCTATAGGCGCCCCGAAGACATGAATGAGCAGGATTGCTCATTTTAATTAAATCTCCACACACATGTATGCGCCCCAACATAGATGGGGGGGGAAAAACCGCCGCCTCCACCCTGGAGGTACCGCTGGTCCTGCACCGCTTCACACACACAATCCCACCGCAGCAGCTGCATTGGAAGTGCAGGTTTTTATTTCTTATTTTGTGTCCCCTGGTTTTCCCGCCGGGCGTGATCTGTGATGTCACTAGAGGGTGGTGACATCACACAAAATTTGAAACGGCCCCGTTGTGGCGAATCGCGCTCGCGCCTGCTGGTGAAATAGGGGCCCCTATCTGGCGTGGAGAGCCCATATCGTCGTGTTTCAGGCTCTGCTACTGCGAGGGGAGACTCCCCTCTCCCTCTCTCTCTCTCTCTCTCTCTCTCTCTCTCTCTCTCCCTCCCTCTCTGAGATGGCACCACACCTGAGGCGGTGATTCTCCGGTACCGGGTCCCGCCCTGGGGAGCCATCTGTCATCATGCAGCTGCTGACTCACTCACTCACGGTGCACACCTACGCACGCACACACACACACACACACACACGCACACACACCGTCGCACAATTTTGCACACATTTTGCACACACTTTCACCAGTACAGTCGATTTTTTTTCCCTGCCTTAGCAATTTTTTAAAACAGCATTTTTTATTGAGGCTTGGAATCCATTACATCAGTGGTTCCCAAACTTTTTTTTTGGCCTGTGAGCCCATTTTCTAGCTCTGAAAATGTTTGCGACCCCAAACTTTAACTTATTTTTACCCAAATCAACGTCCTGGTGAACGTCGCATTTTGTATTTTTGGGTCGTGACTTGAGGTCCTGAGGCGAGACCAGCTGAGAAGCGCTGCTTTAGAGGGCTTAGGGTTAAATTGGTGTCTTATACAAGAGACTAACTATGATTAAAGGGGAACCAACTCCCAATGCCATATGCAGAACGCATGTGATCTGCATTAGATGACTCCCTCTCTGGGGTTAAAACACGCGCCATTGCATGCATCCCCTCTGATTTGGCGGGTAGGGTTACCCGGGTCGCCTGCTGATGATGCGTCGATGCCGCACACACCTGTCCTGCGTGACTTGATGTGGCGTTGACACCTGAAAGTGGCTTTGCCATTGCGGCGCCAGAGCAGCTAATCCGTCTTTTGGTTGCAATTGACATCAGTGGGAAAATGTTTTTTTGAAGCACTAGAGAAGACTTCAAGCTCATGTTTTAACTTTGTACTGTAACTATTTGGTATAGATAGATGGCGTTGTGAGTGAGAGTGTGTGTGTGTGTGTGTGTGTGTGTGTGTGTGTGTGTGTGTGTGTGTGTGTGTGTGTGTGTGGCTTCGATTTACCCCCGAGGTTGAAAGACACGTCCCAACAGTAACATAAAGAGAGACACAATTTAAGGTAGTTGAAGAAAACTGGAGTCGGCTCCCGGGGCGCGACGCTGTGTGGCAGCAAGGTTAGCGTCGCTGAAATTCAGAGAATGAGTTTCCTCGGCGGGGGTTAATAAAGTGTATCGCAGTCTGGGGTATTCATATGTGAAGCTACGAGAGCAAACCGGACCGCTTGGGTTTTTTATTGTCCTTTGTAAAGCGGCGAACCGCAGTCGCAGTAATTTAAGGTTTTATATTAACAGAAAAAAGCTATTAAAGGATATTAATACAAACGATGGGACATATTTAACGTTAGCCGGGAGATACACAAGTTTATCTTGACCTCGTCAAAGTCCTCGACAGATGGCGGTCGGCCAACAACAAAAGGCATAATTTCCCAAGGCTACATCAGTGTGCTTTACATTATGCCGCCTTTCTTGGAAACGACGTTTGTACTCTGAAAAATCATTTTTATTTTGTACGTTTAACGGCGCAATAACACAATGTCCTATCCACCCACCCACGACCGCTATTGTTAGCTCAGTATGCCGACCCAGGGTCAAATTACTTCCACTCGCAATTGACCATCATACTAGTGTGTGTACACACACACACACACACACACATAGATCAGAGCTTCCCTGCAAGGTTATGTAGTTGTTCATCATCACATTATGTACAAGTGCTCTCCTCGCCGTACCGACGATGAGAAAGGGAAGATTCAGATGTGTTTTTTTTCCTACGAACCCTGACTTGGGAGTTAGTAAAAGCAGTGAGCCGTCTTAATAAAAAGGAAGAGGTAAAGACAGAAAACAGTAAAACAACTATTTGAACCGAAAGGTTATCCGGCGCAATTTTCTGTGTTCAGTATCTGCGAGGAGCGAAGGCTCCTTTAACTTTATTTTTGTTGCTCGAAAACATAATACGTGTAAACATTGTAAAAGGTCAAAACAGGCCTTTTTTTCTGTTTTGTTCGGACGATATGAACATCAAGGAGCATAAGTTTCACATAAGCACATGCTCTTTTTTTTAACGATAGGTCAACAACGTCCGAGACTTCGCTTCGCCTCCCCGCCAGACAGCAGTTCAGATGTGAGCGCATCCTTAATTACCTCCTTAATGATACAGGTACCCTGATCTATATCTACGTACATCTACACACGTATTATCACTGTGTACCTACAGGTATACTCACTCTGTACCTACAGGTATACTCACCTTGTTTCTACAGGTATACTCGCTCTGTACCTACAGGTATACTCGCTCTGTATCTACAGGTATACTCACTCTGTATCTACAGGTATACTCACTCTGTACAGGTATACTCACTCTGTACCTACAGGTATACTCACTCTGTACCTACAGGTATACTCACTCTGTATCTACAGGTATACTCGCTCTGTACCTACAGGTATACTCGCTCTGTACCTACAGGTATACTCGCTCTGTACCTACAGGTATACTCACTCTGTACCTACAGGTATACTCACCTTGTTTCTACAGGTATACTCACCTTGTTTCTACAGGTATACTCACCTTGTTTCTACAGGTATACTCACTCTGTACCTACAGGTATACTCACTCTGTACCTACAGGTATACTCACTCTGTACCTACAGGTATACTCTGTACCTACAGGTATACTCACTCTGTACCTACAGGTATACTCACTCTGTACCTACAGGTATACTCACACTGTACCTACAGGTATACTCACACTGTACCATCGTCTATTTCACTCCATGGTGTTGGAGCAGAAAAAATAAAAGCGGTTTCTGAATACTGTACTCCTGTCGAAGCAAAGCTGGGCCTTGTAGGAACAGTTGATTGCGAGAGAGCGAGAGAGAGAGAGAGAGAGAGAGAGAGAGAGAGGGAGAGAGAGGGATAGAGAGAGAGGGGGGAAGAGAGAGAGAGGGAGAGAGAGGGAGGCTTAAAGTTGCTCCCCCCTCTAAGTGGACTCTGAACCCGGCCCGGCGCACTCATACAGAGGGATTATTACATCCAATCCGACAGTATATTGACAGGGGCGGTGTAATGCGCGCCGTCTGGCGTGCGGAGCCCGCGGCCGGCGGCGGCGGCGGCTTGGCCCTCGCTCCCTCCGGCGCTCTCAGGAAATGTCTGCCTGTGAGCGTTATCGTCATTACCGCCATCTACCCAGATGTATATTTGACCCCCGGGACTCTGCAACTTTTTACGCTTTCCAACTGTTCTCGATTCTTACGCCGTAAAACTTTTGGCCCAAATGAGTATAATATACCGTTAAAATCATCTGAACGGTATAAAACACGCAAGGTAGCGTCAGACATGAAGAAAGCCACGACGTCGTATGTGCTTCCACGTACCTAACAAGCAGAACATTGTGTTCCCCAAAATCAATAATGAAATAATGTCATACATGTCACAGAGACATAGAAACTCCCGATTCAGGATTCAGAGGAAACTCAAGTGCACCGCTGTATCCGGTCGGTCAAACGGGATTCGTAAATCCAAAACCTCAACTCAGCTCGTATCAAATTCAAGACGATGGTACTGACCTACAAGGCTATATGGGAGAGGTGCAGACGCACACCAAATAAAGAGGTGCTGGCAACCTGGGCCAAAACTTGAAAAAGAGAAAAGTAGTGCCGCACACTCCGAGTTACGAGGTTTTAATGAGGTGATAACGTTTCGGCCAAACTGGCCTTCCTCAGATCACGTGATCTGAGGAAGGCCAGTTTGGCCGAAACGTTATCACCTCATTAAAACCTCGTAACTCGGAGTGTGCGGTACTGACCTACAAGGCTGTCAGAGACCACCTGCTTCCACAAGAGACTCAAGACCCACCTGTTCAGAGCTCACCTGGACCCCACTTAGCATCCTTCCTCTACTACCCACCCCCCCCCCCCCCCAAAAAAATAAAACAACAACAATGCAATCATTTTATGTTTGTATGTCCTGGCTCTTACTTTGATATTCTGCACTTAGAATTTTTCGCACTTATCTCCTTTCTATTCTAGCAATTGGTTAACTTAGCAATTGGTATGCTTGAAACTCGTTCTGGTGAAATCCTGACTCTACTAAAAGCGGTTTAGTGTTGCACTTTTCTCCCAACAAATGTACTTATTGTAAGTCGCTTCGGACAAAAGTGTCTGCTAAATGTAAATGTAACTCGGGTGCGCCTAAGGGTGACATTACTAACGAATAACAACAAACTAACAAGGAGTTTGGTGAAATCAGCACCTGTTGGAGCCTGGATGGACCCTGGATGGACCTTGCCCTCCTCCGGGTCAGCTCCCCAGTCGGAGGGGCCTCCTCCGGGTCAGCTCCCCGGTCGGAGGGGCCTCCTCCGGGTGAGCTCCCCGGTCGGAGGGGCCTCCTCCGGGTGAGCTCCCCGGTCGGAGGGGCCTCCTCCGGGTGAGCTCCCCGGTCGGAGGTGAGGTACACCAGCGTGTTGCTCCTCAGGTTCAGGCTGTCCAGGGTCAGGTGTATGGTGAGAGCTGAACCTCAGAGCACATAATGAATCTGGTTGACCAGGCAGTCGCAGTATATAGCACTGCAAAATGCTGTTTCTACCACACACACACACACACACAAACATAAATATACTTTTACTTTATTTACTTGTACTGTGCTGTTATTAAAGGACCGCTATTTTACCACCAGGTGTGAGTGTGATTTGCCATTACAAGCCGTGTCAAAATTGGTGGGAGAGTCCACCCAGATGTATGATGGCTAGATCAGTGGACCAGCCTGCCCAGTGGACCGTACCAACTGGTAGACTGATCTATCCATCACACATCTGGATAATGGATAATAAACGTTAATTACACCGACGATCGTTATCCATCAACATATTATTTCCCTGGTTGCACAATGAAATGGAAACATACAGATTAATGTACATGATACCAAGAGGCTGGCCTGCGGTAACGTGGAAAATGTTGATGTGTTGCTTGGCAACAGTCCAGTAGTCCCGGTCCAGCGGAGCAACTATTTGTGTTAGCGGAGCCGAATAAATGATTCAGCAAAGAAATCATCATCTGTTGTCTCTTATTACTGTCCACTAATGCGTGGCGCTTGGAGAACCGAGGCATAACAGCGATGTCACACTGGAGGTCGTGCCGTTATCCTGAGTATCGGCACGGCTGTGATGTCATAACTTTCTCTCTGGAAACATCCCGCTAAAGTTATGAATTATCCTTCACCTGAAATGTTTGCCTTGCCATCCTGAGGCATGCGAGGCAAATGTTGGATTACTATAATTTGGACAACCACAGCTTCCACACACCCCTCCACTCAGCTGTGAAGTGTGTTCGTTTTAAAGTGCGTCATTAAAGGCCTTCAACCGGCATATCGTCATAAACGCCATTCGGTGGACGCTTTCATCCAAAGCATCTTACAATACCGTGAGTGCGTTCGTTGTGAGCATGGGTGGACACTAGTAGAGGCACAACCTAACAGTGAGCTCATCTTTTTGTGGAGAAGCATCTTTGTTTCCCGTTTTTGTTTCAACATCTCCGCTCTTTTCTGCTCTCTCTTTGTCAACTCTCGAATCTGACCTCCTGCGGCTTTAATGGGCGATTTTAAGTGCATAAAAGAGTTCATTTGACTTTAAATTCCTTTGGCGTCCTTGGTGAGAGACGGCCTCGTAATTTATTATCAGGGCCCACCAGCAGGGAGCAATGTTGCTAAGGGAGTCCAAACATCAGAAGATCATCACACATGCATTCAATGTACTGCAGTATAAAGACATGAAGTGTATGGCCTGGGTAACAGGGGGAAGGAGGAGGAGGTGCTGCGTCTCCCTCTTGTTGACAAGAGAGTTGGAGACGGGGGGGGGGGGGGGGGGGGAGAAAAAGGAGACGAGAGAGAGAGAGTCCGTCTCCCCCCTTGGTAGACCTTCATGAAAGGCCTGTGAAACCCCTCTGTAGTGGGACCTCATTGAGCCGTGGGACACGGCATTGAAACTGTGATTCTCCACGGCACCTGAGGCGAGCGTGTGTGTGTGTGTGTGTGTGTTGTCAAGACGCCGCTAGTGTTTGGGTACAACACACACACACACACAGGTGTGGGTCAAAGACATGAAATACACCCATCGCCCTGAGCACATTTTCCTTTGGAGGGAGGGGGGGGGGCGAATAATCAGGGGCGTGCACGTGGCGAGGGGTATAGACACAGTCACGTGCGCGAGGTGTCAATACCCCCAACCCCCCCCCCACCCACACACACACACACACACACACACACTCCTGTGCTACACCGCCACGAGCGAGATGGGATGCGCGCGGATCCGCCAGGCGTCGGCCGTCTGGCGGGAGCTAAACACAAGCGCTCCTGTAGCTGTTGTTGTTGTTGTTGTTGTGATGCCTCAAAGAAACGCCGCCGCCGCCGCAGACCCCCCCCCCCCCCCCCCCTCCCTCACCCCCCACCACAGCGGATACAAAAGGCGCGGGCGAGATTGGGAGACTTCAAACGATACGAAACACGATATCACGCTAGCCTAGCAGCGGCCGGCGGGGGGGTTTGGCTGCTTGTTGTTGCCTGACATCGTGTAACACAAAAAAAAAAAGGGGGGTTCGATTTTACTGGCAAATTACACAATTCTTTTGAAGTTTCATTTTCTTTTTTTGTGTGTGTGTGTGTGTGTTTGTGTGTTTTGGTCGGCGCGCGAGGAGAATATGAATTATTAGTCCACAACAGATGAAGGAGACTCGGCGACAATTAATCCAACACACACACACACTGTCTGTGTGTTTCACCGGCCTCCAGCCAGAGAGGAAAGAGCCGTCTTTTGGAAACCGAACCCCCCGCCGCGCCGCAGGGCTCGCCGCCGCGTCGTCGTCGGAAACGGCGTTACGTCGTGGTCATGGCGGGTGTTACAGAAACTCAACCTTGTCCCGTCCGGTCCGTTTCTTCATATCTTCAGGATATTATTAGCCGGAGAGTTGGGACCCATCTAGACGGGGTTTTTATGACTCACTAGCACACAGCATCACCACGGACGCAGAACAATAAACGCTGCTCAATATATGTCTTTTTAATACCGACCGTCTCGCTCTGTCACTCTATAATATTGCCTAACTCTCAAGTTGAAGTTCTTTTTTCGTTATTGTGATTTTTTGTTCACAGCGGCGGCGCCTCTTGCGTGCCGGCGTGACGAGCTTCAAAAAAGTTTTCGCTTTTTTCCGTTTTCGACACGTCTTTTCTGTCGAGCGGCTTCTTGATCCACCGTGAGTCGAGAGACAGCGAGGGGGAAGTGGAAAAGTGAAGGACGAGGAGGAGAAGGGAAGTCTGGCGAGGTCTAACCGCCAAAAAACACAAAGTTTAATGGTGAGTCCATGTCAGCCTGAGACAGATTGGGCTTTCGATTTTGGCTATTAATATGCCTGCTAGGACACTGACAATCCAAAGGGTGGGAGAGAGAGAGAGAGAGAGAGAGAAACAAAGAGGCTGATCGCTGGACAAGCCTGTGATGATGGACAACCACACAACTTCATCATTTCACCTCGGTGGCAAGCGGCAGTGGCGGCGGCGGTGCCCCCCCCTCCATTAGCTGCTGCTCGGCTGCCGCGCGCTAAATAATTTATCTTGTGGCCGAACGTGATTATGATGGCCATCGATTTTTCCCTGGGTCAGCCTGCCCCGACCGGCTTCCTGGTTCCCGGTTCGGGAAGGGCGCGGCGTGAGACCTTATACACACATGTCTTCGTATGCAACGTTGGTAAATGAGGGTCCTGGTCCTTCCAGTCGGTCTGATACTGTGAGGATCAGTTTTTAGCGACGGGACCGGACGGTCAGACGAAACTGAGGGCTTCAATACGCAGGTGGAAACCAATTACCAATGGACAACAGGTGGGACGCCATCAAGGATCGTGAGGTGAAAGAAGAGAAGAACTAGGGGAGGACATCTAGGGGGGGGAGGAAGAAAAACGACACAAAGACACACCGGAGAATTGAAACTGTGACAGCGACAAACTGGATATCTGGAGATGTGTCCAGGTATCGACCGCCGGCAGAAAGAAAACAAAAAAAACCCTCCCCAGACGTATTGGACTTTTCTATATTCGATGGCGATTAAATTTGAGTCGACCCCTCTTTCGAGGTAAGGTATTGGTTTCCCCCGAGATGATTTCACATTCGCTTTATTTTCCATTCGCACGTCCCACGCAGAGAAAAACACCGAGCGAAATTAAAAAGCGTTTGAAGAAAGGGACGCGTCGTGGCGGAGAAACTCGACGGCGACCGACTCGAAGGCGAAGACGCATCCACGTGGTTGCCGAGGCGACGGCGTGGTTGTAGGCGTTTGGCGAACGCAAATGAATCAGAGTCAATCGCTCGCATGTCGACATATCTGACAAATCCACCCAAACAAATGCCATCTGTTCATCGCTGCGGCGGCGGCGTCTGAATGCGAACGGCGTTATGAAAATGATAGGTCATTGTTTTGCGAGGCGTTTTATTTGTTTGTCACAATCAGATGCAGGGATTATTAATGGCGAGATAGATGGCTAGGAAGGAAACGGGTGACATATTTTTCTTTTTGCTCGCTAGCAACCGTAACACAACAAACCACACTAGATAACACACACACACACATCACTGTCTGTCTGAGCCGCCAATCTCAAATGTGGTAGTTGGTAGGGCGGCCATTCGAACCCAAAGACGGACGCCATTTTGTCCGCCTTTCAGTTAACAATAATTTATATGAAGCTCATAAAGTAACTTATATTGGCGTTATATTATGTTGGCACCAAATCTAGCACATTTTTGTATTTTTTTGTATTTTTTTGTATTTTTCTTTATTATTTTTGTCAGTTTAAGGTTATGTAATTGAATATCCCAATTATGTAAATATATACTGTTTTAAATATGTGCTTTTTCATATGTCCCTTGTTACCCTGATGTTACCATGACGACAATTACATTTTTTTCTCCACCTTTTTCTGAACCACAACATTGTGCGAACTGATATAAAATACACAAATAAATAGTTGCGTATCTGTTATTGATATTTAGAAAATAAAGCTTTTATTTGCATAAATACATGAACACATTTTCCTAAGGCGTGTCGCGTCACACGATGAACACGCGTGTCTCCGCTCCTCAGCTGAAGTGAGGAAGAAGTGGTGAAATGCGGGGAAAAACTGCAATCACGCGTGTTGCATGTTTCACCATTTTTTCAGAAGTCGCCCGCGTCTGCAGGAGAGGAGCGCCGCGGTCTGAATGCGCATGGCGGACGTCTCAGGGATCTGAGAAAGGGGAGATTGATTGGTCCACCCCTGGCCCGCCGCCGTCGCTGACGACCGGTAAAGGGTCCGCGGACGGATCTCCATGGCGATTAGGAGGCTGCGTATGAATCATAGCACGCGTCACAAATCACAGCATCACTGGGAGGGAGGGAGAGGCTCACCAGACAGGCCCCTCGGCATGCTGGGGGATTACGGCGCAGGCTTGTGTACGTGTGATTGGGGCGGTGATTTACGTGCCATGTCTGATTTGTGTGTGTGTGTGTGTGTGAGAGAGAGAGAGAGAGAGAGAGAGAGAGAGAGAGAGAGTGTGTACATGTGTTACATTTTACCAACTACACACTATTTGTAATTCAGTGCACACCAGAAAGTGCAATTTTAAGCGCCTGTGTTGTGTATTCTTCAACTTTTGAACATTAAAATACCAAAAACATGACACAAGACATCTCACATGCGACCAGCCGGCTAATCCCCTCACTGTTGTTGAGGCTCCGGTTTCGAAATTGACGCAAGACTTTAAGAGATGAACTTCCTGAACCTCGAGTTCATCCAAATCCGCGTTTTATCGTTAGTCCAGTGAAGGTCTTGCAACACACGCTGCGGTTGCGCTCCTCCAGTCAATGCAGCCAGTACATTGTTGCACTTTCGGATATATAATCGTATTTATTTTTTTCAAATACTGTTTTGTTTGTCGTACCGCTTTTACTTAAAGGAGAAGTTCTTCGTAGGCTCATGGCGCGACCTTCGGTCCCTCCGATAAAGACGAATACGATAAAACGCGTTACGAGTTCATCGTTCGCTTTTCCGATCAACGGTCAGATCGGCGTTCTCCGGAGAACCAATGAGGTTTCAAGAATATGGACAATATATACTCTCTCTCTCTCACTCACAGAGACGGGACGCCAATCAATCAGTGATCAATTATTATGATCAATATAAACAGTTTGAACAGGTTGCGTGTAAAACAACCAGCTTTTTTTTAAAGGCACATGCTAGCGGTGGATCAATGGCACCAAGGTTAAGTCGTTCACACAAACACACAAAGCGTCCGACCGAAGGCCGGCCATTTTATTGCTCCGCGCCGCGCGAGACAAAAGACTCATTTCCGCTCCTATCTTTACGTCTCCTCCGAGAAAATAGGCGCTGTGTCTCTCCACGGCCGCGTTCACGGGGAAATCGATCGAAGCTGAATGAAGACGGCTAACGGCGGTGAGAGTCGTTTTGAGTGCTTTATCTGCGGGCCGATGTGTCTGTAAGACGTTACGACGAAGGACTAGGGGCAAAACTTGTCACTTTTTTGTCCTTATGAGATAAGCGTGAGTTGGATAACTGTTAGAAGAGAATCAGTAATGGGCGTTTTTACGCTCTGCGGTCGCACATTTCGGTGAGTCAGAGATTTATGGTGTAACTGTCTAATCTCTATGAACTGATATCTGCATATGAATGCAGAATCTGTAGGCAAAGGGACAAGATTTCGGTTTTGGACGCGCTCTGGTTCACGTTTGTAGTCCGTTTGTCGACCAATCACGTTTGAGCGGGCTTTGGGAGGTCCATGTGGGAGAGCAAAAATGGCCGAAATGCAACCTGGGAACCCGTCGGCTATCGTCATGACGACGTTTTAGCTTTTATATGAGCAGCTTGTGAGACGATTGGGTCGTTGAGACGTCGTCTCTTAGCTCCAACCAGATCGCTGTAGGCCCATCTGACCCGCCCGCACGGCGTGTCCTTGTAAACCAGTCAATTATTTACTAGCACGAGAGAGAGAGAGAGAGAGAGAGAGAGAGAGAGAGAGAGAGAGAGAGAGAGACTCACTTCCCTGGCGGTGTTGTGTTGTGTGAGCTAAAGCATTCATTATATCCGGGGTACCGTTAATTATGATGCTTGGCACTGGGGAACAGAGACAAAGAGAGAAATATGTGTGTGTGTGTGTGTGTGGGTATTGTGTGTGAAGGCCTACATGTGTGTGTGTGTGTGTGTGTGTGTTGTCCAACAGATGTCGGCTACAACTGTCACACTGTCATGGTCTGCCTCTGTTCCCCGTGTTTCTGTTCATGGTTTCCTGTTTTATTTTGGTAGTTTGCCCCTCATGTGTCGTGTTTTGATTTCACTTCCTGTCTTGGTGTGTTTTTTCCCGCCCTTGTGATTTCCCTGATTAGTGTCACCTGCTCCTCATCGTTTCACCTGCACCTCGTTCCCTCGTCAGCCACTCCCTTTATATCCTGGTCCACATGTTTGGTCCTTTGTCGGTTCGTTCCCCAGTTACTAGTCGGTAACTAACGGGTCAAGCGGCGGTACGAAGCGCGTATTTAGGGAGAAAGACCGGATACAACTGCTGCTGTTCGAGTCCTCTGAACAAGTGTGTCCTAAGCGTGTGAGAGGACCGTGTTGAATGGTGGGGGGGCAGATCGGCTGCAATACACTGGCCTGTGCTTCCCACATGAATAAAGCTGCAGTGGTGGTCTTGAAAGAAATATATTCGGTTAGTCGGGTAATTGAAAGTGGGGTGTTTATGTGATTATCTCTCTCCTCTAAACCCATGTAACTGAATGTCTCTTTCTCTCTCCTCTTTCTCACTCTCTCACACACACAGTACAAGCACGTGTGTTACAACCAGAACATTATCGACGGAGAGACAGAGTCCACATTGACGTCGTGTGATCATTTATTTATAAAAGCTTTATACAGGAGTGGGTGAAGATGAATGACGTATACTTAGACGCACGTTGAATCACCTCTAATAAATACAGATCAAAAGTATATCTATATGTCCATATACAACATTTACAGTATGGAGGTTAAAGCGCAATACGTCGACAAAACATGAACAAACATCATTTTTAAGAGGGAGGTCCAAGTTAATGTGCTATTCTGGGATGTTTTTCTACCGCTGTAGTTCATAAAATGTATTTCTTCTCTATTACCCTTATAGACGTACACACGGACCACAAACAGGTGACTCTCTGAGAAAGGAAGACACAAAAAACGAAAAACAAAAGATTAAAGGTTAATCTGGTTATTGAGGTTTCACAATGGAAATCACGATCGCTCAGAAATTGGGTCCCCATAACGGTCCAAACATCAGATTCTGGAAATATCGAAATCTTATCTCAATGCAGCCTTTGTCTCAGAAGACGCTAAGTAAGGGGTGGAGAGAGAGTACGCATACCAAGCCTTTACAAAGCTTTTAAAGTTTTAGGTAGGGCTGCAACGATTAGGCGATTAATCGGTTAATCGATTGAGAATCAATTTTTTCATAATCGATTAATCGTTTAGGTCATTTATTAAGTACAAATACCAAACATTTGCTGCTTGATGCATCAGAAATTCAAATGTTTAGTTCCTCGATTATAAAATGAATACTTTTTATTTTTCATCACTTTAATTGAAAAGAATATCGTTAGGTTAATCGACTATGAAAATAATCATAAGTTGCAGCCCTGGTTTTAAGGTTTTAAGTATAGTTTTTTAAAATACTCGTCCATTTCTTTTGAGACACCATCGAAGGGGAGGGGCGGGTAAGATGGCGCCATGCGTGGGCCGCCATCACTCCAGTGTCCTGAGTTGGGTTCATGCGATCCGATTGGCTGCTCCATCTCAGTGCCTCAGGACGATTGGCTGATTATGCTGACGCTCCTTCGGTCGGCTTCCTGGAAGAGAAATGTCAGTAATGAGTCATCAGGTTTTGTGTGAAAAGGAGGCGAGGAGAGTTCAACATGTTTTTATTTATTCATACACTCCATAACACAGTTAAGTTGGTAAAAAATAACATCCATTAAATAAATTAATTCAGAATTCAATGTAAAGAGGTGTTTCTTAGATGAAACTGTTTGTTGTGAATGAAAGTGACTGCTAACTGCATTAGCAGTTAGCGATGTCTTCTCCCTCTTCCTCTGCTCCTCTGTCCTGCTCAGTGTGCCAAATGTTTAGTTACTCCTCCACCTCTTTTAGTGATAATGGTACCTGTATTAAATGTAGTTTATTTAGTGCGCTGGAGGTGAGGATTAGTGACTTAGAGGCCCGGTACCGCACCACACCGTCTCCGGTAGTCTGTGCGGGCCGGCCGGCGGTAGCTCTAGTTAGCCGTCCCCCGGTAGACCCCGAGCAGCCGGGAAGCCACGGAGAGTGGGTGACTGTCCGGGGGAAGCGTAGCGGCAACCCACTGAAGCCCACGGCTCACCACCAGCCCATTCACGTTTCTAATACGTTTTCCCCACTCAGCGACGCACCCGCTGAGGAGCAGACTCTGGTTATTGGCTCTTCTATAGTCAGAAACGTGAAGTTAGCGAAGCCAGCGGCCATAGTCAAATGTATCCCTGGGGCCAGAGCGGGCGACGTTGAATCCTATTTAAAACTGCTGGCGAAAGACAAACGTAAATATCATAAGATTGTTATTCACGTCGGCGGTAATGACTCCCGATTACGCCAATCGGAGGTCACTAAAATTAATGTGGAATCGGTGTGTAGATACGCCAAAACAATGTCGGACACCGTAGTTTTCTCTGGACCCCTGCCCAATGTGACCAGTGACGTCATGTATAGCCGCATGGCGTCCTTCCACCGCTGGCTGTCCAGGTGGTGTCCAGCAAACCATGTGGGCTTCATTGATAATTGGCAGCCTTTTTGGGGAAAACCTGGTTTGATTGGGAGAGACGGCATCCATCCCACGTTGGATGGAGCGGCTCTCTTATCCAGGAATATGATGCAGTTTATTTCTAAAACCTGACAGTCCAGAGTTGGGACCAGGAAGCAGAGTTGCTGTTTAACACACTTCTCTGCGCTTCCTCTAGTACAGTCCCCCACCCACCACCCCATAGAGACTGTGTCTGTCCCCCGACCGCCTACATTATGTAAAGAAATAAAAACAAGAGGCGTTAACCATGAAAACCTAATAACAATTAAAACCAACTCCTCAGTAGCACAAAATAAAATAATTAAATGTGGACTGTTAAATATCAGGTCTCTGTCATCCAAAGCTGTTCTAGTGAATGAATTAATATCAGATTATGATATTGATTTGCTTTGTCTTACTGAGACCTGGTTGTCCCATGAGGATTATGTTAGCCTAAATGAATCCACCCCCCCCAGTCATATTAATACTCACATTCCCCGAGGCGCAGGCCGAGGAGGTGGAGTAGCAGCTATATATGACTCGGGGGTTTTAATGGACCCTAAACCAAAACTAAATTATAATTCATTTGAAAGCATTATTTTTAGTCTTTCTCACCCAAACTGGAAAACACTGGAGCCAGTCCTATTTGTTATAGTGTACCGCGCTCCTGGACCGTACTCTGATTTTATATCTGAATTCTCAGAGTTTCTATCAAGTTTAGTTCTTAAATCAGATAAAGTAATTATTGTAGGTGATTTTAATGTCCATGTGGATGTTACAAATGACAGCCTTAGTAACGCATTTACCTCATTAATAGACTCAATCGGCTTCTGTCAGAGTGTAAATAAACCAACCCATTGTTTTAATCACACTCTTGACCTTGTTCTATCATATGGCATGGATATTGAACATTTAATAGTTTTTCCACATAATCCTCTCCTATCTGATCATTATTTAATAACTTTTGAATTTCTATTATTTGACTATAAGCCATTAAGCAAAACTTCCTACAGCAGATGTCTATCTGACAGTGCTGTAGCTAAATTTAAGGAGGAGATTGCATCAGTGTTTAATTCAATGCCATATCTGAATATAACGGAGTCCTATATTAACTTTAGTCACTCCCAAATTGATAATCTTGTTAATAGTGCTGCAGGCTCTCTACAATCAACATTAGATTCTATCGCTCCTAGAAAACAGAAAATAATAAAACACAGGAAACTAGCACCGTGGTACAACCAACAAACTCGTCAATTAAAACAAGAAACAAGGAAATCAGAAAGGAAATGGCGCGCTTCCAATTTATTAGAAAATCGCTTAATATGGCAAAATAATCTTAAAAATTATAGAAAGGCCCTCCGTAATGCCAGAGGAGCCTTTTACTCGGCACTAATAGAAGAAAATAAAAACAACCCCAGGTTCCTCTTCAGCACTGTAGCCAGGCTGACAGAGAGTCACAGCTCTATTGAGCCATGTATCCCTATCAACTTAAGTAGCAATGACTTCATGAACTTCTTTTATAATAAAATTATTACTATTAGAGAGAAAATTAGTCACCAAATGCCCTCAATAGGTATCGCAGGCTCTCCAACATCAGACACTTTGACTGGTGCAAACTTAGATGTGTATTTGGAGTGTTTCTCTGCTGTCAGTCTTCATCAGTTAACTTCTATAATTTCTTCATCGAAGTCATCAACCTGTCTGTTAGACCCCATCCCAACTAGGCTGCTTAAAGAAATTGTACCCTTAATTGGCACTTCTTTACTGGAAATGATTAATCTTTCTTTATTATCAGGATATGTACCACAGTCCTTTAAAGTAGCTGTAATTAAACCCCTTCTTAAAAAGCCCACTCTTGACCCTGGGGTTTTAGCCAACTATAGACCGATTTCTAATCTCCCCTTTCTGTCTAAAATTCTGGAGAAAGTAGTCGCCAAACAATTGTGTGACTTTCTACACAACAATAGTTTATTCGAGGATTTCCAGTCAGGATTTAGAGTTCATCATAGCACAGAGACAGCTCTGGTTAAAGTTAATAATGACCTTTTGATTGCTTCTGACAATGGACTTGTCTCTGTACTTGTATTATTAGATCTTAGTGCTGCCTTTGACACCATTGATCATAGTATTCTTTTACAGAGACTCGAGCATGAAATTGGCATCAAAGGAACCGCACTAAGCTGGTTTATGTCATATCTATCAGATCGTTCACAGTTTGTACACGTGAATGATGAATCTTCAATAAATACCACAGTTAGTCATGGAGTTCCACAAGGTTCTGTACTTGGACCAATACTATTTACTTTATATATGCTCCCTTTAGGCGATATTATTAGAAAGCACTCCATTAACTTTCATTGTTATGCAGATGATACGCAGTTATATCTATCGATCAAACCCGATGAAATTAATCAATTATCTAAATTACAAACATGTCTTAAAGACATAAAATCCTGGATGAGCTGCAATTTTCTGATGTTAAACTCAGAGAAAACCGAAATTCTTGTACTTGGCCCCAAAAACCTTAGAGACTTAATGTCTACAGATATAGCTACTCTAGATGGCATTACATTGGCCTCTAGCACCACTGTCAGGAATCTTGGAGTTATCTTTGATCAGGATCTGTCATTTAATTCCCACATAAAGCAGACCTCTAGGACTGCCTTTTTTCATTTACGTAATATTACAAAAATCAGACGCATCCTATCAAAGACAGACGCAGAAAAACTAATCCATGCATTTGTTACCTCAAGGCTGGATTACTGCAACTCCTTATTATCAGGTTGTCCAAATAAATCCATTAAGATGCTTCAATTAATTCAAAACGCTGCAGCGCGAGTACTGACAGGAACTAGGAAAAGAGATCACATCTCTCCTGTACTAGCTTCTCTGCATTGGCTCCCTGTAAAATTTAGAATAGAATTTAAAATCCTCCTCCTCACCTATAAAGCTCTTCATGGGCAGGCCCCTTCATATCTCAAAGAGCTCATAGTACCCTACTACCCCACTAGAACACTGCGTTCTCTGAATGCAGGGCTACTGGTGGTTCCAATAGTTTCTAAAAGTAGAACCGGAGCCAGAGCCTTCAGTTACCAAGCTCCTCTTCAGTGGAACCAGCTTCCAGTTGTGGTTCGGGAGGCAGACACCCTCTCCACATTTAAGAGTAGGCTTAAGACGTTCCTCTTTGATAAAGCTTATAGTTAGGGCTGGATCAGGTGAGTCCTGAACCATCCCTTAGTTATGCTGCTATAGGCCTAGACTATCGGGGGATTTCCCTTGGTGCACTGAGTCTCTCGCTCTCTCTCTCTCTCTCTCTCTCTCTCTCTCTCTCTCTCTCTCTCTCTCTCTCTCTCTCTCTCTCTCTCTCTCTCTGTGTGTGCACACATTCATGTCCCATTAATGCATGTTACTAACACTTCTTCCCCGGAGTTCTTGTGTTTTCTCGTCTCGCAGGTTCTCATGGATCCTGGCGGAGCCTCCATGGTCCTGCTTGACTGCCATTGCTAATATCAGTTACCAGTTATATACAGTTACTGTTGTTGCTGCTCGCTGTCCCCCATCATTGGTGCTAGTGCATTGATGTAGTTGCTCTCTCTCTCTCTCTCTCTCTCTCTCTCTCTCTCTCTCTCTCTCTCTCTCTCTCTCTCTCTCTCTCTCACCCCAACTGGTCAAGGCAGATGACCACCCACCTAGAGCCGAAGGGTCTGTCCAAGGTTTCTGCCTTTTAACAGGCAGTTTTTCCTTGCCCCCGTGCCAAGTGCTTGCTCATGGTGGTACTGTTGGGTCTCTGTAAATGTTATTAGGAGTTTGGTCTAGACCTGCTCCATTTGAAAAGTGCCCTGAGATAACTTCTGTTATGAATTGGCGCTATACAAATAAAATTGAATTGAATTGAATTGAAATCATGAATGTAACCCTTCAAATGATTGTCATCAGACAGTTAATCAGTTAATCCAACAAAAAGCATACAAACAGTAGTATTTAAAATTTATAAAGTATTTTAAATTTATACAAATTCTGAACAATATTCTCCTTCTCACACGGCCGTGTCGGGCAGATGCAAAATAATGTTAGCAAATTTTCCCGTCCAAAATTGCACAAGAAAATACATTACACTGCGACATTCGTGCTCCTTGTGCTTTGCTCCGTGTAAAAACAGTAGTAGTAGATTTTGGGTCACACTGCAAATATCAAGCGAAATTCGTGCTGTGTGCTTTGGGGCAAATGGCTAGTGGTGGATTTTCTCGTTCGTTTGCGCGAATCGGTTCGCGTCGTTCAGTTCGCCACTGAGAGTCGTTCGTTCGTTCGTTCGTTCGTTCGTTCGTGTTTCCGGTAGCGCTGAATCATTCACTGACTCGTTCAGTCGTTCACTTAGCTCCTCCCTCGTTCGCGAATCGCGAACGACTCGGCGAACGGCGAATGCCAGCCGAGTCGGTCAGACTCGGCTCCTCCTCGTTCACGAATCAATGCAGCTGAGTCGGTCTCGGACTCCCTCGTTCTTCTCATTTACTAACTAATCACGAAATCACGATTCACAATCGTGCAATGGTGCAAATGATGGTGTTAATAAATGTGTTAATAGCAAATACAACATTGTGTCTGGTTGAATATGTTAACATATGTATTTAATTTGAGTTCAACAGATTTATTTAATGTATGCATAATGACATGTCAGGATCAAAATGCCCCATTCCCCCAATTCAAGGTAAAGTTAGACAAACCAAACGCAGCGGGATGTGTGTGTGTGTGTGTGTGTGTGGGGGGGGGGGGGGGGGGGGGGGCGTAGTAGATTATTGGATGTATATCAGCAAGATAATAGACTTGATTTAGCAATGATGAGTTTTAAAGTTAATGATGTACAGTTGTGTTTATTCTGGGCATATTTTATTTACTATTGTGAAGATGGCCATTGGCCACCCCCACTCAAGACCAAGATCCACCAAGGTGGGGGTCCCGGCCGGGTTGCGTGCGTGAGAAGAAAGCATGAAAGAACGAGACAGATTGACGAGACATTCAAATATTTTGCATGACACAGAAAATACAAAGACAGCATGTATTTACCATTTCACTGATATGTAAATGTAAAAGGCAATATTCAAATGTGAAAGTGGTATTGTTAATGTGTCAACCATTCGAAAGCGTCCTAGACTCACAGACAGACAAACAACATACATTGGCTGGCTCTCGTGATGACGAGTCGTGAGTGACGTCTCAGTCCTCGAGTCAATCAGTCAGCGAACGACTCGCGAATCAGCGGCGCCGTGAATCAGCGCGTCAGAGAGACTCAGCGAACGAGACGAACGACGCGAACGAGAGTGGCGAACGAGGTCAGTTCGTTCACTTTAAAGAGTCGTTCGTTCGAACTGGTTCGTTCGCGAACGACCCATCACTACAAATGGCCTGTAGTTCCTTACTATGCCTGTAGGGGGAGCGTTCAGCTTAATGCAGTGTAGTTCCTTACTATGCCTGTAGGGGAAGCTTTCAGCTTAATGCGGTGTAGTTCCTTACTGTGCCTGTAGGGGGAGCTTTCAGCTTAATGCAGTGTAGATCCTTACTGTGCCTGTAGGGGGAGCGTTCAGCTTAATGCGGTGTAGTTCCTTACTGTGTCTGTAGGGGGAGCTTTCAGCTTAATGCGGTGTAGTTCCTTACTGTGCCTGTAGGGGGAGCGTTCAGCTTAATGCAGTGTAGTTCCTTACTGTGCCTGTAGAGGGATCGTTCAGTTTAAAGCGGTGTAGTTCCTTACTGTGCCTGTAGGGGGAGCGTTCAGCTTAATGCAGTGTAGTTCCTTACTGTGCCTGTAGGGGGAGCTTTCAGGGCCAGGGGTCTGAAAGAGTCGGACGGTGGCGGGACCCTCCCCCCCTGGCAAGACCGCCCGGACGTCGAGTCTGTAGAGGCTGGACACCCGGAGACCTGGGACCACCAAGAAATTCCTCTCCTGAAAGAAAACACAAACGGGAAGTTCAGGAATTACGTTTTAAATGTTAAGGCTATCAATATAAGTGTCTTATAGTTCACCGTTTGCCCATTATTAGATCAGGATGTTAATGTTCCCTTTCCTGCAACTTGACTTATTTTGGATGAAAACTAGTGGGTTTCACATCCTAGTGAAATTGATTAGTCCAAATCTACACTTAAATAAAGGTTAAGGTTGTTTAATACAATGTATAAAAATGTAAGATAAGGTTAAAATTAGGAAATTAGGACACTTAAGACCTTTCCATCTCAACCACCGGGCCGCAGACCGGGACAATTGGTACCGGTCCTGGAGAGCGAGACTGTGAGACTGTTACTGTCTATTAATAAAACCGTTCATTACACCTTTTGTTCTTAATAATGGTCAGTTGCTGTGTTTACGCGATAAGATGAGGGCAGGCATACAATGCAACAATGGCCAAAAATAAAAATATGATATGCAAATGTAAAAAAAATCCTTCAAATTTGCATACCAGGCCAGTGTAACAAAGGTTGAGGAGCCCTGGTGGTCTAGACTGAAGTTTTGAAGACTGAAGAAACCATTAGGCAGCCTTTGTATTTTCTTTTTCATTTCTTCTCTTCCCAACCTGTTTTTTTTTCTTAAGGTATTTTTAAGGGGTTATGGCGCGATAAAAGCTGTAAACCCTTCGGGACGGCGGCAGTGATTAAGGGCTGTGCAGTACGAATAGAGTTGAATGTTGAATGTATTTGACATGTAAAGTAAGAGGGGGAGAACGGGGGACGGTAAGTAAGATAAATGCGTGCGATATTCCTCACTCTACGCGAGTCATTAGCGTGTTGTGCTTCGCACGGCCGTCCGTCGGGAGGAGCGAAGAGGAAATTAAATCAGTGATCTAATCTTAATGTCGTATTTCCCGCTCACCTTCCCTTCTCCTGAACCGTCGTCTGTTGACTCGTGTCCCCGCGTGAGCCCGGAGTTGTTTCTTTATTATTATTATTTGCCTATTTTGTAAGGGACGAGTCAATGGAGTGGGTCTTCTTCGCCGGCGGAGATTTTATTATCTCATTTGGGAGAATTACAGCTTGTCGGCGTGTCCGAGTTAAATGACTTAACTATTTGAAGGCCCCCATGGATCCGCTCTGCCTCCAATGAGCGCTGTTGAGACGGCAGTTTTTCCCCCTATCAGCATTCAAAGTGTGTTTGTGTGTGTGCGTTGGGGATTACAGAAATATTGAAATCGAAAGTCGTTTTGTAGTCGTTTTTTTCCGACGTCTTACAAACACATACATTATGCTGATGTGTACTTTGGCAAAGTTTGGGAGCAGGATATATCAGTACAGAGTCGAACGCCTTCGCCGTTGCGCAGTCACGCATCGTTGTTGTTGAGAGGCTGGATAAAATCGGGTTTGTTCGCCAACGTTTAGTAGCTGGCCGGGTGGGCGGAGTTATCCGAGTGGGCGGAGTTACCCGGGGGGCGGAGTTACCCACTCATTTTACTATAATGACTATAAAAGAATCATATCTCAACAGCAGTTCATGTAGTTTGAACGCGTTTATTTTGACCAGGTGTATACCTGACCAGGTGCATACCTGCCCAGGTGAATACCTGACCAGGTGTACTTTTGGTACGTATGAGTCTATGGGGATTTAAATTCACTTCCTGGGAGACTGACCGGAGGAAGGATCTGGGCCTGGGAGATCAGATCGTCGTCGTTGTCACGGCGACCGGGGGAGATGACCTCCGCCCACATCACCTGGTAGCCAACCAGCGGCAGCGGGGGGCGGGGCGAGGACAGCTGCCAGCTGTAGAGCGCCGTCACGTTGGCGCCGCGCACGTCGAAGGACGCGGTGAGGTTCTCCGTCCTGGCCGAGACCATCTGAGGGGAGGGGCCTAAAGGGGACACACCCAGGACCAATACTACTGTTATTGATCACTTAGTGATTGATCATGAATGGGATGAACTTCAATGCTGTGAACGTCAGCAACAGCGATATCTCCTGGTGGCTCTCACCCTCGTCTCCGGCGGCGCAGCCAATGGGCTCGGCGCTCTTGGCCTGGAGGGCGGCGCAGGCGGGCGTGGAGAAGCTGGTGCCCTCCGCCGGCCGCAGGGCCTCGCCGCCGCCGCCACTGCCGCCGCCGCCGCCCAGCGGCTGCAGCAGCACCTCGTACCTGCAGGAGAAGCGCAGACCCTGTAGGCTGGCCGAGCTCTCCTGGAGGGAGGAGAGGAGCATGGGTGGGGGTGAGGGGGAAGGGAGAGAGGGGGGCGGGGGGCGAGAGGAGAGGGAGGAGTCGGGGCGAGATGGGGAAGGGAGTGGAGAGGAGGATGAGGAGTGTGGAGAAGGGGAGAGGAGAAGAGAGAGGAGGGTGAAGGGGAAGGGAGAGAGGCGGGGAGGGGGGAGGAATAAAAATAAGGAAGTAAAATGTGTGTTAAAAGTGTTATGGCGCCTTTAAAGAACAGCAGAGTCACAGTGTGGGCAACAGTTAAAGACAGAATCCATTTGGTGATAAACCAGCAGGAGGCGATGACCTCTGTGCGGTCGCCAGGGTCGCCGGGGTGGGCGGTTACCTGGGTAACGAGCTCCCCCGCGGGCGCCGTGCGGTTGCGCGCGCACGACTCCGAGCGCCACCGGACGCGGTACCGCCGGGCCGACGGCTCTGCTTGGGGGGGGGGGGGGGGGGGGGGAACACAGAAACGGGTTAAAGACCGCCGTCGGGACGTCGACTCGCCAGTCGGTGCCACAGGCGGGACGAACGCCGTTGTCAATCACTGTCCGCTTAAAACGGCGTTCGGTTCGGGCGGATACGGCGGTCTCCGGGGATCGGAGGCGACGTCATGAGACAGAATTTTACAAATGTGCAAAACGATATCACCGGTCACAGACGCCAAGATGAAAACAATATTTTTTCACAATACAAGTTTCGCTGGTTAATAAACGGTCGGCGGCGGCGGTGAATAAAAAATATTTTTGTTCGCCGTTCGCTCTCATTTGCCGGCCGCTCAGCCGTGATACAATTAAAGAGTCAGACGAAGACTTAAAATATTCATTAAGTCTGTTCGTGAATTCATTATGTAAGTTTTCTCTCCTGCAGCTATTTACAAAAATATCTGAACTAGAAAGTTTCTCAAAAGAACAAAACGCGTCCACCAGTCGATCCTTCCAGGGAATTGTTCCCTGTAAACCGTTTTTTATCCCGGTCTTTTTTTGTTAATTGTAATTTGTATTTTATTTGTACTTTGTTTTCTTGGGTAATACCCTGGTGGGGGGGGGGGGGGGGAGGGGGGGGGTTGGTGTAAGTAAGCGCTTCTTTATTTGATTCTGATTGGCTCACATTCCAGTCATCGTCCTTTCGGGGATATTGTCTTCTTTTTGTACATTGAAAAATGTATAAATAAAGTTATACAAAAAAATAAAACATTAGGAGAACGCACAGTCAAACTGAAAACCCAAACAGCTTCTGTGGTTCAGACGGCCGCGTGTTCCCACAGGTGTGCGGCGTTTACACCTGGCGGTCTAATTACCTCTGATTGGCCCCCGCCGCCGCCAGCGCCGTGTTTGTTTACACAGCGGAGGCTTCCTGTCTCCCCCACAGGCCGGGCGTCGACAGGTAAGACACGGCCAGACGCGCACACACACACACACACACACA
>JAOPHQ010005221.1:52500-62774 GCA_030340625.1 Merluccius polli
ACACACACATATAGACACACACACACACACACATAGGGACACACACACACATAGGGACACATACACACACAGGGACACACATACATAGGGACACACACACACACAGGGACACACACACACACATAGACACACACATAGGGACACACACACACAGGGACACACACACACATAGGGACACATACACACACATAGACACACACACACACATAGGGACACACACACACACACACATAGGGACACACACACACACACATAGGGACACACAGACACACACACACACACACACACACAGGGACAAATACACACATGCATATACAGTACATAGGAACACACATAGGACACACACATGCACACATGAGGACACACACACATACACACACATAGGGACACATACACACACACACACACACAGGGACACATACACACATGCATATACAGTACATAGGAACACACACACACACACAGAGACATGAGGACACACACGCGCGCGCACGCGGGACGCTTCGCCAGAAACGGCGCTTCATCATTTTGACAAATGATTTCTGTAACGCATTTTTGAGTGAAGCCATGAAAGACGCCGCGACGGTTTGATCGGCCGATCCGCCGCGGGGCTCAACGCCGCCGCCGCCGCCGCGTCACACCGCCAACGCCCGCCGCCGTTTTGGAAACGCAGAATGGTAGTTATTGTGTTGGTGGTCGTGGGTTTTTTTCGGTCGTTGTTTAGTCATTCATGGCAAAAAAACTCCCATGATGCACTCTGATTATCCAACGACCAACCAGAGAGCGACTTCTTCTGGGCTCACCGCGCGCACGGTCTTCCTCCTCTTGGCGGCGGCGGCGGTGCGGTGGGCGGCGGTCCCCGCGGCGCCGGCGGCCGTCCAGCTCCAGGAGACCCGGTAGTGGTGGACCGGGACGTCCGGGTCGGGCGGCGCCGCCCACCGCAGCCGGGCCGACGCCAGCGGGCCCGGGCCGAACGTCATGTCGACCACGCTGAGGTCAGAGGGCGCCGGGGGGGGCGGACGGCTCTGTGGGGGAGGGGGAGAGGGGGGTGAGAGGGGAGGTTATTTATCGGTTGGCTATTTTTATTTATCATGTTGTATTTCTTCATTTCTTTTCTTCTTCATTTCTTTAATTTGTGTTGTTCATGAGGAATTAGTTTTTTGAAATTTCATTTTATTGTTATTGTTTGATTTTTATTTTTTATCGTTTGTTTAAATGTTATAAAAAACATTTAAATTTTATTTTTTAAAAAGACCAGCTGTGATTAAGGGCTACACGAAAATAAAATTGACTCGACTTAAAATGATTTAAGATTTAAATCGTATCTGAATCTCATGTATGTATTAAAGTATTTATGACACGGCTTTGTTGAATCCTTGATTCTGATTGGTCCATTCCGGCATTCTGCAGTCATTTTATTATTATTACATTATTATTATTATATAGTTATTTCTGAATAGCAGACCGTTGCTATGAATAAACCGTTGCTATGGACGCCGTTTCCAACCGTTGAATCTAACGGACGAAGCAATAGAGGAAGCGATAAAATCATTTTTAAGTCAATAAAATCCTTTTTTGTGTCAAAATATCGATTTCTTTAGTGATTAGCCGCGTAATAAGCAGTGATTAATGCTAAATAAAGCCCTATTATTGTTATATATATATATTATATATATATATTATAATGCTGTACATCGTCCCTCACTAGCTGTGAGTCCTTCGGCGGACACTCTCATCCCGGGCGCCGCCTTAATTACTAAGTGAGGGGCGGGGCCACGAAGAACCGCACGCGGTCGATACTCGGAGCGGTGAAGTATTGCACCGTCACAAGTTTCTAAAACAACCCCTCCCCCCTCCCCCAAGTAATACACGGTGTGATTTCAACCCCAGTCAATAAAACGGCAGAGTGCAGCGGGAGCCAGGAGATCCCAGATGATGGAAGCGGCAGAAGTTGTCACCGTACGCCGCGCCGCCGCCGCCAGGGACGCGCGGCGCTAAATAATGTAAGCTAAGCGGGGTTACACTGACCGGCTCCGCTGTTTTGATGATGTTATTTCTTTTTGATTGATAGCGGTGGGACGGCGCCGGTAATTTATTCATCAGCGCGCGAGGAGATCTGACGGCAGCTGCCCACTCCGGGCGCGCCGAGGGGGCGGAGCCAAGCTGCTGGACGCCCGCCAACTAAATTAAGCCTCATTCGACTTTACCGGTGTCAATCAATAGTAGCCGCGGTGGATGTCTCTCTACCGCTCTCTCTGTCTCTCTCTCTCTCTCTCTCTCTCTCTCTCTTTCTCTACATCTCTCTCTCCCTCTCTCTCTCTACCGCTCTCTCTCCCTCTCTCGCTACATCTCTCTCTCTCTACGTCTCTCTCTCTACGTCTCTCTCTCTCTCTCTCTCACTCACTCTCTCTCTCCCTCTCTCTCTCTCTCTCTACATCTCTCTCTCGCTCTCTCTTTTTCCTTTTCACTTTGTCACTCAATCATGCAATCAGGCACACGCATGGATTCGCATGTAGATGCATGAGCAGGCGCACACACACACACACACACACACACACGCACACACACACACACACACACACACTGACCTCTGCTGGACAGGACGTGTCTGCTGGGCGTGGTGAAGCCTCGGGTGCCGTGGACGTTGACCGCCGCCACCCTGAACTGGTACCAGCGGCCGGGCCTCACGTGGTCCAGTCTGGCCGCCAGGTCCGTCGTCTGGGGGGGGGGATTGGGAGTTGGGGGGAGGGGTATTAAAGTCTTGAAGGAGGATTAGACACACTGGGAAATGTGTGAAATGTGTCTTCGAGTGAGAGAAGTGGGTCAGCCAGGGCGAGAATTTAGCAGGAAGTAATCTTCTGTGCGACCGGCGTTCACCATGTAGCATGTCACTGGTTCACTGTGTCACTTGTTCACTTCTTCACGAAAACATGTCGGCGTCTGAAGGGTAAATCCCATCCAACTTGTTTTTTTCTTTCTCAATTGGTTAGTTAGTTAGCCCATTACCTAGTTAGTCCATTAGTTAGTTAGCTAGCTATTTAGTTTGTTAGCTAGCTAGTTAGTTCTCTGATATCCATTCATTTCCATGGAAATATTGTATACTTTTTTCTTGATTTTCTCACATTTTTCTGCACGAAGCAAATTCACTTTTGCTAATAATTAGCTAGCTAACTAACTAACGGACTAACTAGGTAATGGGCTAACTAACTAACCAATTAGCTTACTAATGGGCTAACTAACCCCTCAGCTCCACCGGAGGCTGGGAAACACTGACGTAACCATTAAAATTCGCAGAGGGCGAACACTACGGCGTCAGCTCACTCATTTGTACAATGATTATTTTTAAATGCACGAAGAGGCGGTTTTCACGGCGGCGGTGGGCACGCGGCTCACCTGCGCCGCCGGCCGCCAGGGCGTGGTGGCGTCCTCGCTGGGCTGGATGCCGTGGTTCCAGCGGGCCTGCAGGACGTAGACCACCGGCTCGGCCGACACGTTGAAGCGGGACGACCAGCGCACCTCCAGGACGCCGGGGGAGACCTCCGCCAGGCCCAGCTCCTTCCTGGGCTTCAAGGGGACACCTGGTGGGGGAGGAGGAGGTGGATGTGAGGGAGGGAGGGAGGGAGGGGAGGGGGGGTCAGGGGGTGCGTTGGGGTGGAGTGGCTCAGCCAGAGCTTAGTGAAAAAAAAGGCTTTTTTTCTTCCTCAGGGTCATTTGTTGTCTCATCACGCTTGCAGACATCTTGGCAGTCTTGCAGTGATGTCCGCCAGCTCACAGAATCAGGGTTCTCTCTCTCTCTCTCCCCCTCTCTCTCTCCCTCTCTCTCTCTCTCTCCCCCTCTCTCTCTCTCTCTCTCTCTCTCTCTTCCTTCTTTTCTCTCCCATTTTCTCTCTCTCTCTATCTCTCTCTCTTCTCTCTCACATGGGGGAGAGGAAAGTACTTTAACTGAAGTACTGGCGTACAGTTTTTGAGGTTTTTTTCCATTTCATGGGACTTCTCTATAATTTACAATTACGAGAGAATTATACATGAGTATACGAATATGAATTATAGATAAGAGATTAGATTATACATTTTAAATTTTTCGCGGCGCCGCAACGACGACATGGAATCCAATCGCCCGGTTTTTGAATCGCATTACAACACGAATGGCAACCGCACCGGCAACACATGAAACCTAATTATTTCATATAAATGCATTTCGAATTACAGCCATTTCAGATCACAAGGTCATCAATGCGTTGAAAACGTGGCGTGGGATGTTCAATGAAGCCCTTTGGACGCCAGTTTGCGTTAACCTCCGGCTGGCGTGTTTTCCACCGGCTTAGCTCATCTATCAGACGTAACAAAGGGGCAGCGAGGTGAGGCGTTAGCTTCGGCTGAGTTTTCGGCCGTTTGCGTGCGCCGCGAAGGCTCACGCTTAAGTGCTACGATTTTTTGTTTGTTTGTTTGTTTGAATAAAACGCTAAAGCGCTGAAGCGGTGAACTTTGGGCCGCAGGAGTCTTCAGTGGGATGAGCGAAATGAGCAGAAAAAGTTGAGCCGGATATACTGTATATATATATCATTTTTTTAAAAAGCAGATTTTCTCCGTAACCTGCGTGGAAACCAACGAGCGACCGCGAGGTCACATGACTGCATTCGGGTGAAAAACCGACTCATTACCTTTGTAGAGGTCCTTGGGGGACTGGCAGGTGTGACCGCAGCCGTTGGCGCAGCACTTCCTCTGCGCCGCGCACTCGCCGTCCACCGCGCAGCTCTCGACGCACGCCGCCGCGAAACCGCTCGCCCTGTCCGCCGGCGGACAGTCGCCCTGCTTGACCGTCAGCACCGACCGCAGGAACTCGCAGCTCGTCTCGCACTCCCAGTGCTTCCTGGGGAAAACGCCCTGCGACCCCCCCCCAAGAAAGGAGCAGAAAGTGTCTCAGTTGAAGGAGCTCAGACCTGTGAGGGATTTAGAGGTTAGACTAAATACTGGAGGATGCAGGCGACAAGGGGGATTGTGGGTAAATGTTTGTAGTGGGGCTACAAATGGAGATGAACCATCGGCTGAAGGACTTGGGATAAACAAGGGTTCAATCCCCGATGGCCACCGCGGTTTAACAGTAGGTGTCCGAGAGTGAGATGCCAAACCTGCACCTGCTCCACAATGACTGAATTCACTGTGCATTACATTGGATAAAATAAAGTATAAAAATGAAATTGTAAATCAGGGTCCAATACGCAGCCGAAGGTAATATAAAGTTGTGTAAAACCCACTGAATGGTATTTCTCAATGAGGTCATACGGGAAAGTTGAAGGTAGTTGCTCAGCTTCAGTTCTTCAGCACTTTATTACATAGAGCAAGTTACATAAACACATTTTGAACAAAGAGTATTTTAAGGTTTAAAAAAAGAGGGAAATGGGGGTTGGGGGGGGGGCCTTTGGGGCCTTCATTAAAAAATATATTACAATGAATAACCAATGCCGAGCTACTTCAGTGAATTGAGATAACCGTAATTTAGTAATAGGCCGAATTTCAGCCCTCATGTTTAAAAAAAAACTGCCCTGCAGTCACATCACGGAAATTGGGGCTCAAAACTCAATCGACTGTTTTCGGCGGGGAGTTAAGGCACCCTACAGCGGCGGTTCTCAACCTCAGGACCCACGTGTGTCACGCGTCCGTAAGTCTCGACCCCCCCCAAAAAAATTTAAAATGCATTGACCAATATTGCAAGTCATCCACAATGCCTCCATGTAACGGTTAAAAACACGGAGCTAATAACAGAAAGCTGCAGCGATTGGGGCTCAACTCAATAAAATAGTGAGCCATTGAAACATGAATTAACATGGAAATTAACATTCATCCATTCATTGACTCCTTTCTAAAGATGAAGTATGTTTGGCGTGCGCTCTGAAGACCGCCAGTTGAGAGCCGCCGGCCCTTGCAGGCGACCGCCGCAGGATGCTAACATGCGTAGGACTAGTGTGCTAGTGTGGTGCCAGTTACCTCACAGAGGACTCGACAGCGGCTCGCCGTCTCCATGTCCCCGGAGGACCTGCACGGCGCCAAGCACTGTAAGAGAAAACAAGCGTGAGATGGGGTGGGGGGGGGATTACCGCCAGGTTTAGACAATCCAATAAATTACAGTTAAAATGGATTTGTTTTCCGCATTTTAGCCAGAATCGGGGGCCCGAATCTTTTACTTTATTTGTTTTTTCGCGGGGTGTGTGTTTTTTCACCGGGGCGGATTATACGGAGGAAATGTTTCGCTTGGCCGGCAGGTTGCTCAATTTCTGCCGGAGGTCAGCGCAAGGCTATTTATATGATTTCATGCAGCGATGCTCCTCCACCTCCTCCTCCTCCTCCGCGGATAAATACAGCGCCGCCCTGAATGCTAATGCTAGCCACTTTGCAAGACAAGTTCCTGTCGAAAGGCCTTAGCGCTAAACCCCTCGGCGAGAGACGAAGCCGGCATCCAAACACAGGAGGTCAACGAGGACGGCGCCGAAGATGGGACGTGTGCGAGAAGGTCAAGTTGTTGTCATTCAGCGAGTTGCTGTTCCTTAGTTTTCCAGGCTGTTTAGATTTCCCCCCGTTATTTTTCCAGTTATTAGATATGTTGTTTTTTTTTGTTACTATGCTATCGTCTTTGTCGTCAAGCGAGTTGCTGTTCCTTAGTTTTCCCACTAGAGGTCGTCTTTTTCTCCGGCAGCAATTAAGTTTGTGTATTTCACCTGTGCTAATTAGTAATGTTGCTCACCTGTTTTCCAGGCTGTTTAGGTTCCCCCCGTTATTTTTCCAGTTGTCTTTTTTTGTGTTACTATGCTGTCGTCTTTTTTGTTTGGAAGAAAAGCGGATTAAATAAAGGTTGAACACTTCCTCTGTCCTCACTGACGTGTAGTGTTTGTAAGTGGCTCGCCGCGAAACCCGTCCACTCCGCCGTTTCTCCGGGTTGGTGAGCCGGAGGCTGCAGTTACAGCCATTTCTCACACGTCAATCCAAATACCGGACGCCGCCGCACAGAAGGCATGCGTGTTGTACCTCTGATGCGTCTCCTCGTCTCATGTCTTCCCGTCTCATGTCTCCTCGTCTCATGTCTTGGGAGGCGGGGGACGGCGAAGAAGAGCGCGCCGTCCGGGCGGCTAATGAACGGCAAGGTCGGCGGGGTCGTTCGTTGGGCTTTTTCTTGCTGGTTTAGCATGTTTCTGGAGCATATAGCGCCAATTAGCACCTTTGTCCTTCTCCGTGAAAGTGGCGCCGCGCTCTGGTAAGCAGAGGCAGCCTGGGGGGGGGGGGGGGGGGGGGGGGGGGGGTGGCGGTGGCGGCGGCGGAGGAGACCGATTGCAATTTCATGCTATGCTGGGAAACAGCCGAGTGCGAGGCGGGGGGAGGTGACGCAAGCGTAGCATCACAAGGACAGGCTGTCGGAAAGTTACACCATCACTGTCATCTACCGAATTAACCTCGCACATTTGGGGGGGGGCGGTTTGGGCCCCGCAAACGAAGGCGCCCGGCGCTCGCGGTTCGACGCCAGGCCCCGCCCCCCTCTCAAACGCGTCGATTTTTCACTTCAGTGTAACACGTGTGCAATTGCTAAAGTGAATAAAGTCAAGTACCAACCAAACAGAAAGCTTTTAGGCGGTATTTACTGTAATACAGGAACAATAAGCCTTCCGGAAAAAAAAAAATAACCAAAAGGCGAAACTGTGCTGCGGCGCTGCGGCGTTTCGGTTGGCGTCGATGGGAATCCACTCCTCTAATAACTCCGGCGACTGGAAGTGAACCAGACTGAGACTGAAACAAGCTTCCTCCTCCTCCTCCTCCTCCTCCTCGCAATTTACACCCGGGGAAGGAAAGCCTTGAACCCCCGATTGATTTTTACTTAATTTTTTTTTTTCATTTGAAAAGATGTGGGATTTCCTGCGCACTCCCCCCCCCCCCCCCCCCCCCCCCTTGCACCGAGTCCTCTAAACTTTTAAATTGTTATTTTTCCGACACACAAAAGGTCAAACTCCCTCTCATTGATTTCGGCGATGGAGAGCTTATGGAAAAGCGCTGGAGTCACGGCATTTCCTCGGGGGCCCTCCGGCGACGGCTCCCACCGAATCAAGGTATCCCTTTTTATTTTAAACAGCTGTTACAGACCCCTTTTGGGTTTTTTTACGAGTGCGTGTGTGCGTGTGCGTGTGTGTGTAAATATGTTATGTAGCGCCGCACCGAGGGAACGGAGGCCCCTAATAGCCGTAGTTTGGAAACTATGAATGAAACGCCGAAAAGAAGAGGAGGCACCTCGGCGCTTACAGCTGCGCCGCCGCTGCGTTTTTTACACACGGCGCCCCGTGGAGAGAGCGCACACACACACGCACACACACACACACACACACACACACCAGACCATGAGAAAGGAACGAGCTCTGGGACGATATGCGTGTCTCCGGATTCAATACCGTCGTGAATCTTTGGTTGCCTATTGGACAAATTCGATGCTGCACTTCTCCATCTGCCACTTCCTGACCCTTTGAGGGTCTCAGGTCTTTGGAGGGTCTCCAAAGACCTGAGACCCCCTGAAGACCCCCTGAGACCCCCGAGACACCCTGAGACACCCTGAGGCCCCCTGAGACCACCTGAGACACCCTGAGACCCCCTGAGACCCTTTTCTGCATCCATTCACGGTGGGAAAATGTCTTTATTGTCATTTATGAAAAGGAAAACACAAAATTCATCCACCAGGTGACAATTCAAACTATAATGGATATAATGCAGGAAGTGAGGAACTCTCTCAGGTTTTCTGTATCGCATTCAAATATTTATTCTCCTCCTGCAGATCCACTTTTCTCATTTAACGTCATCCCTGCTGAGTCGACACGCGTGTAGGCGTGGTTTACTCTCCTGTCCCCTTTTGTCTTTTGTTTGCACCTCTTTAAATGCGGCATGTGGCGCCGATTCACGGCAATGATAAACAACTAACGCATTTTAATTCATTTATAAACCCTTTTTATTGGGGGAAGGGGGGGAAATATGTGTGTTACAAATACTGAGGGGGAAATGTTGACCTCATAACGTCCGGTTCTGGTTCTGGTTCTGGTCTCGCCGCGGACCGGCGAAGGTGCGCTACGCTGCGGACACGCGGTCCCGACGAATGAAAGGAAATGACATTGAAGTCGGTTAATAACCTTCCAAATGATATCGAAATGAGCCGCTAAGAGGCCCGCGGCGCCCTGAAGGATAAAAATGGGAAATTACTGTAAGCTCATTTGCCAGCGGTAATGCATTCACACAGACTCTCCCTCTCTCACACACACACACACACACACACGCACACACTTCCCGCTCATCCTCACTCAGCTGTCAACGACTCGACTTTGCTATTTTAAAATGAGGGGATTGTGCGACTGCGTGTCGCGTGTGTGTGTGCGCGCGCCACGGCGACGCCCCCCACCCCCCCCCCCCCCCCTCGCTAATCGACACCGACGCCCGGGCGCGCTTCGCAAAACGGCTGACCCGCGCGCGAAGCGACGGGAGGGATTAGCGAGGACTCATTACCGCCGTAACGACCGGCCGGGGGGACAAGGAGAGACGAGATAACCGCGGCGGACGCGGGGCTATCGCCGTAAGCCACAGGATTGGACTGTCTACTCCTTACTCCCCCCCCCACGCTAGCTAATAACTGCTCGCCGCAAGTGGACAGGCGACGGCACCGCCGACGGTTGAAGACGGAGCGGCGGAGGAGCCAGCGGCGCGCTAATAGGCGCTAATGGCGGGAATATTATCCCGCCGAAATGAAGCTGTCGGAAAAACTGAACTTTTTTTTTAGACGTTTTCGCCCAGATATTAGCGTCTCGTTCCATACCTGTGCGCAGTTTGAAGTGTTTTTTTAATTGCCGTGTTTGTTCGCCGCGCTTTTACTTTGAAGGTTTTTCTGAGGTATACGGAGGCGGCGGCCGGCGCGACGCGGCGATGTTTAAGATTTCAAGGGGGAAAAACTCGACAACCAATTATTCGACGAGGAGGGCCGACGGCGAAGCAGCGGCTCCTCCGCCGCCAAATGAAATGTGAAACTCGACTCGGACAACGCTTTCTCGCCGCGGAAATAAATCCTACGCCACTCAAACACACACACACACACACACACACACACACACTCACACACACACACACAAAACACTCGTATAGACAGGCCTGCGAGCCGAATACGGGAATACGGCGAGTGTTTCGTCGACACGTTCAAACACACATACACTCGCACACACACACACACACACACACACACACACAACAAAGCGCCGCCGCCGCCC
>JAOPHQ010005222.1:0-42500 GCA_030340625.1 Merluccius polli
TGTGTTTTGTTAAACATTGAATAAAACATATTTTGTATTTTGTACACTAGAAGCGAGTTGGGCACAATTTTAGCTGACTTGTGAATCCTTTTTTAATTTATTTTTTAAATATATAATCCATGGATCAGAGTCAAACCTTTGTTTTTGTTGCTGCATTGTATGACATATTGTTGTGTACCCACCAATATTAATAAGCCCGTAATATTTTACAAACATCGTATGAGAGAGAGAGAGAGAGAGAGAGAGAGAGAGAGAGAGAGAGAGAGAGAGAGAGAGAGAGAGAGAGAGAGAGAGAGAGAGAGAGAGAGAGAGAGAGAGAGAGAGAGAGAGAGAGAGAGGTGCATAAACAACACCCCACAGGGTCATTTGTCTCCTTTAAGGTGACAGCAGCAGCCTATGGCACCCTTGGTGGCGGTCTATAGCTAGAGGGGAATGTCACACTCACCCAATCCATGCACCAGGCAGTAATGTTGGCACCATGGTAACAACTGCCAGGCATATTTCTGTTCCTATTTGCGCAAGTCAGGGATTGTCTGAGAAACCAAAAAACAAGAATGTGAACTATAATAAAACTAACTAAACTATAATAAAAGTCTTTTATATAGTGATAGTGATAGTCTGTTATTACACAATCAGCTCTGCTCCAATATTGCTGATACCCAACAATGCACGGTAAATATAAGAAATGGTTCCCTCTAGTGGAGGATAATGCCCCAAACATGCTGAAGTTAAAACAACTTGACAACCACAATATCCTGCTTCCAAGTTGTAACTGATGGTTTGACGTTCATGTGTAGCCCTAAAAAAAATTGAAATATATTATAGAAATGTATATTCTAGTTGACACATAAATAATGAGTAACTTGTTTTTCGTGAATGCATAAAACTTAACTACCATCCACTGAACTATGTATTCAAAATAAAAAGCTTAGTTTTAGCTTAGACCATAAGCACAGGAACAACACTGTTCGATGATATTGCGTCATCCGGATATACAACACCTCCAACCTCATGTAGTCGGTCGGGTTAGGGGGCGTGAGGGGCGTGGAAGCTAAGACAACAATGTGGGAAGGTAAATGAGCCTTTTAAGACGATCGCTCTCTCATGCAGACTCCCTTGCGGCGTGGGTGAGCGTGTTTTGACTTGCAGCCACAAGGTTCTGGGTTCAAACCTCCGATGAGCATAATCCAGTGGTCCTCAAAGTGGGATCCGTGGCCAAGGGCTCCGCAAATAATAAATAAAACTCCCGAATAATTGAAAAAATAGAAAATAGTAAACAGTAAAAATAAAACAAGCGTACCTTTTGAGATAATTACTCAAGGCGTCTTTTTTCAAGGGGGAAATGACTTGAAAGTTCATCGCGCCAGTAGGGGGAGCACAAGATTTCCTATGCATGTTATTAATACATTTCCTGGCAAGTAATACAAGGACAATATCTTTTTTCAGGTACATATTCAATGGGATAGATTCAGGTGGCAAACTATGACAATGATAGGGGGTCCTTGTAAATATGTATCCATTCTAAGTGGTCCCTGGCTTGAAAAAGATTGCGAACCCCTGGTCTACCTGTAGGCACCCCCGGACAGGACACCTAACCCCATACCTGCTCAGTAAGGACATGTATCCAAAAGATAAATAGTAAATGACTTGAAGTAAAAGTGGCTTAAGAGAAAGTGAGGCTTAACGGTCCCCTGTAGGTTTTAGATCGAGTACAGGACAGAGATGGGTTCTCGGGGGCAGAGGTTGAGCTTGGAAAAGGGGACGAATATTCTTCCCCAGTCTATTCAATTCTTCGGTCACCTAGAAGCGCCGCCGTCCTGCTGTCTCTATAACGATCATTTAACAGTAGCATATTTCCTGATTTTCCTGCTCTGGAGCCTGTCCTGTTGTCAGTTGGTTACTAAGGATAGGCTAATGGGTGTTAAGGTTAATGACTATCAATGGATCTCTATTTATCACAATTTCTTCCTCTGTACAAACCAACAGACTATAGTTTACTGCTTACTTCCACTTCTACATTTAGGGCATTTAGCAGTGGCTTTTGTCCGAAGCGACTTACAATAAGTACATTGTGTCAGTAGAAAGTAAAACAACAGTATATCACTGTTGGTATTGCTAGGTTTAACTCTCCTGTAGGCAGGGGTGCCGTCAAGGGGGGGGGGGGGGGGCAGGGGGGCCACGGCCACCCCCAACACAATCGATGGCCCCCCCAGTGGCCCCCCCTTGCGAGTCGCAGTGGCATATGCATAATATGCTACATACTGGTAAGGTGCTTCTATCTGATATTTTACATTAGGTACTATTCATTTAACTCAATAAAGTATATCTTTTTATAATAGCTAAATAGTATAGTTAGGTCTAAGTAGAATAATAAAAAAAACAATTGCAGCCAGCCAGCCAACTGGCAACCACTGTCACACTCCCCCCCCCTAGTGTTGGGCAAAACAGTTCTTTTCAGTGTACTGAATCATTAGAATCAGTTCATTGAAGTGATTCGTTCAAAAGATTCGTTCACCGAATTGTTCAGTGCTTCCGCCTGCACATGAACTGTCCACTGAACGTGCCACTCACTGAACTGAATCACTGCCAATGTTTGTTCGTGACATAAGCCATTGAGCTGAGAATTTAGTTGGATAAAGATACCATTTGCAAACTGAAAGCTACTATAACAAAGTCCTACCCAACAACACGTATATTTTTATGGGTTTTGGCTTTGGTGTGCCACCCCAAGATTTTCAGTGTCCCCATCTGGCCACCCCTGTGAACGATTTCTGGGGGCGCCACTGCCTGTAGGTAGAGGAGGGAGGCGATGCAGAGTCCAGGTGAACTCTGACCCAATGAGTCTTGAGCTGGTGAGCATTTCTACTGTCCTGACTCATTTGACACAGATATACTGTATGTCGTCATTGTTTACATGGATGTATATTAAACTTTATACCATGGCCCGGGTGAATACTCAATTGTGATTGGCTGGAGAGGTGTGCGTTATTTTTCAATACATCCACGGCCATGACGCTAGCAGCCTCATCACCGGTCTAAAAATGAACGCGCTGAACGAAACGTTAATAACAGTCAACTTGGACCAGACTTGATGGGACTACGTTTAGTAAGCTTCCCCGTTGCCATGACGTTACTAAGTAAGATCATCTCTATTTACTGGAGTAATAAGGTAACGTTGCCATGTCGTTACTAAGTAAGATCGTCTCTATTTACTGGAGTAATAAGGTAACGTTGCCATGTTGTTACTAAGTAAGATCATCTCTATTTACTGGAGTAATAAGGTAACGTTGCCATGTCGTTACTAAGGTCGTCTCTATTTACTGGAGTAATAAGGTAATGTTGCCATGTCGTTACTAAGATCGTCTCTATTTACTGGAGTAATAAGGTAACATTGCCATGTCGTTACTAAGATCGTCTCTATTTACTGGAGTAATAAGGTAACGTTGCCATGTTGTTACTAAGATCTTCTCTATTTACTGGAGTGATAAGGTAACATTGCCATGTTGTTACTAAGATCATCTCTATTTACTGGAGTAATAAGGTAACGTTGCCATGTCGTTACTAAGATCTTCTCTATTTACTGGAGTGATAAGGTAACATTGCCATGTCGTTACTAAGATCTTCTCTATTTACTGGAGTGATAAGGTAACATTGCCATGTTGTTACTAAGATCTTCTCTATTTACTGGAGTAATAAGGTAACGTTGCCATGTCGTTACTAAGAGCATCTCTATTTACTGGAGTAATAAAGTAATGTCCGCATTCCATATGAATCTCATGTTAACTGACATTAGGCATTAGTCAGACCCATATATTTCTCCGGTCATTTGCCGTTTGTTTCCAGGAACACAAAAAGTAGTGCGAGCTAAAAGTTGTACTTTTGAGACAGAATCACCCCAAAATATGAATCAGTTATATTTTTATTGATTCGTAAGTGCCCATGGTATAAACTGGATAATCCACTCCGAGGTGTGCATGAATCGAAAAATAATGCGTTGTGCATTATTTTTCGATTCATGCACACCTCGTCGTAGATTATCCCTTACTTATTGCCTCCTCTAAATTCGGAGTGTTTTTATTTGGACTGATGCTACTGCTACTAGGACTCCATTTCCCCTTGGGCATCAAATAATGCATTGATCAGCTATATTTAGCTTGGAAGGCGTAATCCTTTTTACATATTTTATTATGTTGTTTCAAGTAATTGCATTGTCAGTGTTTTTACCCGCCTTATCTTAAACTTGGATGGACGCCTAGTCCTTTTATACAACTCTCTTTTGAAATGGTTTTCTGGGCAATAATTCAATATTATTGTTTATCATCTTTGAATGGTATTGTATCGTCACGACATGAAGATATCGCCTTTTTGTGATATCCAGTTTTATAGTATATAAATTAATAGTATAAATTAATTACGATGAGAAGATATGCCCTTAAAATGATCAAATATGAGGTTTGAAATGTCAGTGAGAAAAGAAAACTAGTTTTAGTGCGATACCATACTTTACATTTCCATATACTTCAATGTTCAGTAAGGCTGTTTGGTATTTTAAACTCATAAGCATATCGTGATATTTATCAATATCGTGTGAAATTACCCGTAATTATCTCCTACCCATAATGCCATAATACATTTTTCCATATGGCTCCACCCTAGGTTTCTGAACAGAAGTAGTTGTGATTGCTGATGTTATGACTTGTTGTCGCTTGTTGTTAGGCAGAGCATACATTCCTTGCAACTGACAGTACAGCTTTGAATGCAAAGAACGACGGGTGATGAATGGGTGAACAGTCATAAAAAACGAATGAATGTCAAGTGCTTGTTCTTGTTCGTTCAGGTGCTGCGGAGACGGGGCTCCCGAGATCTCAGAGTGAATCGGCGACGGGATTAACCGCCGGCTCCAGGCGTCATGGGCGGAGCCGAGAAGAGCAGCGCCGCCACACCATCACAAATGGAGTAGATTACGGAATGGTTGGTACACACGCACACGCGCACACACACACACACACACACACACACACACACACACACACACACACACACACACACACACACACACACACACACACACACACACACACACACACACACACACACACCACAACACACAGCTGGTTTAAACTGTTGCACACATTCTTACATTACCGAGCCATTTTTTTGTACTTTATTTCCAAAATAATTTGTGCATTCTGTTGGACACATGGTACTATTCTGTCTCTTAACAAAAAAGGCGTCAACAAGCCTGATGTCCCTGGCGATGGGGATTAATTTGATCACATCTCAGACTTTTGAAGTGGGCTTCATGGGCCGAGGATTAGCTGGCCATGTAGTGTGGAAAAGGTCACGCCGTTTTAATGTAGCCAAACCCAATACAAAAAAACAGGAGAATGGGAGAACGCAAGCAGAATTCAAAGGCCTTACACTATGGAGCCTTTAGTGCAGGGCTCCTCTATTCAAATTCCTATTGGCCACCACCACACACACACGCTGCCCTCCCACCGTTCTCCCATGGCCCCTCCTACCATTCCAACCTCTCCCCTTCCTCCCCCCCGGCTCTCATGCCTCTCTTTTCACGCCCCTTTCTCTCTCTTTCTCTCTGCCCCTGCCTAGTTCCCTCATTTCCTCCCAACCTGCTATCCTATCTGTGTTCCCTTCCTTGTTTTCTTTTTCAAACTCCCCCCCCCCCCCCCCTGTCACACCTCCCCCCCCCCCCCCCCCCCCCGTTTCTTCCCTTCTCTCCTGTCTTGTCTGGAGAGGGAGGGAGAGGGAGAGAGGGAGATATTGATTCCACTGGTTCTCGTCGTCCCAAGCTTTTGTACTCGTTTTCTCCTCCTGCTTGCCGGCGCCCCTGCTGTCTCGCAGCCGTCCGCCCAGGCCAACTTGGCCCGCCGCTGGCCCGATGGTGGCCAGCCGGGTCGGGCCCAGGGGCCTGGTGGAAGCAGGGGACTCGCTTGGCCAGCCTGGCCCAGCCTGGACAGCCGTCTGGGCAGCCTACACCACTGTGTTCATACCACTGAGCAGTAGCCTCTACAGCAGCAAGGCCCTGCATTTTTTCCTCTGGGTGAGTAAGGATAGAAACTTTTTTTGTGAGGAGAAGGATGGCTCGGGTCCCAGTGTGTGAGAGAGGGAGACAGAGGGAGACAGAGGGAGAGAGAGAGAGCTGTTGTTTACCCATGGTTGTTGGCCGTGAACTGATTATAGTGAATTGAGTTTGTGTGTGTGTGTTTCACAAATTGCTCAATATTCTTTCAATATTTGTTTATGTGATTGAGAGAGGGAAATGAGCGATAAAGGGACAGTGACATTTCGACTACTGACCGACTATTTGTTTGCGTTCGTTTTGAACGGGCCTCTTATCAGCTGTACGGGTCTTTTTTTATTTGCCTGGCACTCTGACCGATGTGTTTTTTCTAGTCCAGCATCTCGCTGAACACCTGTGGTGTTGGAGAGCTCTTGAGAGTTATTATCGTGTGTCTCAATTCACATGCTTCCGTGAGCACACGTCCATGTAGTAAACTGCGTGTACACTTTGTCCTTACTTGCGTAGTGTGAACATTTCCACAGGGTAGTGTCATCTCAAATTGAAACACGGCCACTAACGGGAAAAGATGGTTGCGAACTCTTCTTTTTCTTCTTCTTCTTTAAAATGGTGAATTGAAATCGGGGTGGGCGTCTCACACTCGACCTTTTGACCATTACGAGATTGCCGGCAGTCTGATGTCACCAGCCTTATAGCAAGTTTGGGGAAGTTTGCTTTTAACAGTTAGTTGCCATGGCGACATATCGAGCTGCATGCGAGCTGTCACGTCGCTTGTCTGGTTAACTTGTGTTAGATTATCGGTCCGGACACACACACACGCACACGCACGCACGCACGCGCGCGCGCACGCACGCACACGCACGCGCGCGCGCACACACGCGCACACTGTGGTACATGCTTAATTCCATGCACAAAACCGGACAAAAGCCCCCCCCTCTCACTCTCTCTCTCTCTCTCATATCTATTGCCTTAAAAGGACTGAAGTAGCTTCCTTCCTTTGAGTTAAGTTGAGTAACGTCAGCCTCACCCCATAGTTCCCTTCTATGCTACTAGTATGTTCTAGGGTCTGTAAATATCAAGTGTGCTTTAGACAACGGGGGCGCATGAGGGGTCACCCATCCACTGTATGGAGCAGCATGAGGGGAGGGAGGGAGGGAGGGAGAGAGAGAGGGAGGGAGGGAGGGATGGACAGATGATACACCAGGTGGCTGACTGCCAGTGTTGGGGGGGGCCGAGAGGGAGGGAGGGGGAGGAGAGAGAGAGAGAGAGAGAGAGAGAGAGAGAGAGAGAGAGAGAGAGAGAGAGAGAGAGAGAGAGAGAGAGAGAGAGAGAGAGAGAGAGAGAGAGAGAGAGAGAGAGAGAGAGAGAGAGAGAGAGAGAGAGAGAGAGAGAGAGAGAGAGAAATAGAGCGCGGTCAGCACAATTCACTGCTCAATGCTGGAGAGAGTGTGCATCCACACACACACACACACACACACACTTTCTCTCTTACACAAAGCCAGGCACCAATACAGCACATGCTGGGGGCAGCCATAGTTGAAGTGGGTTTCACTGTGTTTACCCCATTCTTGGGTTGCTGTGTGGTTACCATGGCGGTAGTGGAGCGGTGACATTGTGTGTGTGTGTTCGGGTCGGGGCGAGAGGCAGGCGTGATCCGTGCGCGCGGGCCGCTATTGTCTCCCACGGCAACAATAGAGGCCGGCCGCTGTGGATGCTCACTGTGAAAAGTGATGGGAGTATTCACGACAAGCCAAATTCAGAGTACGCATTCAAAAGTATACACTTACTCAGAGTACTTGAAACAAAATGAACGTTGAATTTAATAGAAATCAACCCACAGGCTGTTCTACGCAGCGAAGAGAGTCGGGGAAGATCTACACGTAGTCCCTATTATTTTCTGTCGTTATTTTTCCTCCCATCCCATCTTTGTCTTATTTTTTCATTCACTCTCCCCTTCTTCCATCCTCTCTCTCTCTCTCCCTCTCTCTCTCTCTCTCTCTCTCTCTCTCTCTCTCTCTCTCTCTCTCTCTCTCTCTCTCATATATGTACATCCCTAACCTATAGCTGTGTTCTTCACTCCCACGCCCCCCTCCCCCTCCCCAGCTGAAGCAGATGAAGGAGCTGGAGCAGGAGAAGGACTCTCTGCTGGTGGGCTTGGAGCTGGTTGAGCGGGCCCGGGACTGGTACCAGGCTCAGATCCACAACGTCACCGAGAGACAGCGACAGGTCGGCCAGAGCCACCACTGCACGGTGGGTACATAACGCATGGCTACTACTGTGGTGAGTGGGTTGGAGTGGAGTCAACAGGGCTTGCACGTCACAATGTCACCTCGCAATGACCGCCGCTATTTTGGGAGCGTAGGAGCATTGTAATGTTAGTTATTGTGTTGGTAGTCATGGTTTTTTGGGTCATTGTTTAGTCATTCATTTTCATTATAGGGAGACATCGTTGTGTTGGAAACTGCCACAGCATTTCTCATGCGAGACGTGGCAATTAGCCTAGTTTACGGTATATATATGTTGCTTTAGGATTTTACAGTACTACAACGCTCTTGGGTATCGCCAACAAAATCCCATGATGCATTCTGATTTACAAGCCCTATTCTGGCTCCACTGAATTGAAGCAGAATTGACACACAATAAAATAGCACAAGACAACACAAATATATAACTCAAGAAAGAGGTGGCCATTTTGTTTGTTTACTGTATGCAGGGAGTGGGTAGGGCTGCTACTTTTATTCATTTTATTTATTTTGATCCTTTCTTAGTGTATTCTGTTCATGGTTTTGTTTGTATTAAAACATGTTATTTTATATGATTCTAGTTATTCTATTATGTACTATATGCTATATGTTGTCGTGCAATTTTTTAATCAGATTTTAAAACTTATCAAATATACATATAGTTTATGAATATAGTTTATTAACCACTTGAATGAGAATGAACCAATAATTTTGTTGAATAAAACTACATTTGTTTTATTGAGTTATATTTTCTTTCTCTCCTGACAGGAATTATTTTCGGAAGGGAGTCAGAGTCGTATCAATGTTTTAATTCCCAAACTGCAGGAAGTCAATCGCTGCCTTAATGACCTCATTTCCTCCACTGGGATGGTAAGTATCTAGAGCAAATCTATATTTAATATAAATAAGAAATGTGTGTTTCTTATGGTCCCTGTTTATCCAGTGAGGTGGCTTTGAAATATTTAGACCATAATCATTATTTAAAGGGACTACGTGTAGGATTTATGATGAATAAATCGCTTTAAATTGCCAATATATGAACAGGTTGTAATTTAAATTGGCAATCTTGAAGATTTTCCTTTTGTTCTCTTTGGCAACACTTATGGCGATAAGCAGTAATTGCAGGTGTGTCGACTATAGAGAGGTGCAGGAATGAGTCCTAAAACCCGGAAGTCCGTTAGCATTTTGGCACTTCCGGTTCCCTCGTCTCGAAGTCGATGGGTTTTTTGAATGGGTTTTTGGTTAGATGCCTGAAATAAGGTCTGTAGTTAACACAAACTTAAAGAAGCACTATGCAACTCGTTTATCAAAAATAACCTTAACCATGCAGGTTGAGAGTCGTTCTGATCGTTCTACAACACTTTCTGGGTTGTTTGGTGGGTGTTTCATCTCCCCCTGTTGGGTCCCCGCGGAAAAACAGAACATGCAACTTCATGTGGCCGTCCCGGCCACTTACGGATGTGACGCAGCGGAAGTATCCAATCGCGCCTCGAAAATGTAGTCAGATTGTAGTTTCACTGCTTTACGGTAGACCTGGGCGGGGGTGCCAAACATGGGTCCGGCTGAATATAAAGAGTCAGTTGCAAGGCAATTCTGGATCAATCGACAAATCCACTATGGATCCATCAAGACCCAAGAGGGGAAGGTCGGAGGAATCGAAGAATAAGAGAAAGGATTATGATAAACAAAGAAACCAGACACGAGTGAACATAGGGCGAGCTTATGCGGAATGGCGTCAACTGAGAGACTCGGAAGAATGCAAAACGGACGCCGACTTGGCTGTCTTGCTGCTGAAATTGTAAGTAGCCTACCCTTGGGTGAACTTCGTTTTTGTAATGTGGTTTGAGAGTCTGTTGAACAATGTGTTTTGCTCGACCGTTTTATTGTGAGCCCTGTATGTGTTTAGCTTGGTTGCTTCATGGCTAGCTTGCTAGCTAGTGAGGGTTTATCCTAGCAGTGACTTGCTACCACACATGTTTGTTTGCGGTCCGAATCCAGGTTCTCGTTGTGTATTACTATTTATTTATCGAAGTGGGGGGTGGGGGGCGTTGTCAATGAGTTTTTACGACAGTGTTGTAGGCCTATTCCGAAGCTGCAGGGGGAGCTCTATAGTGAGAAATGCGAGCCCAATTCCGGCGAAAACCCAGAAACAGCGGAGGAATAACCGAGTTGCATAGCGCACCTAAACACTCCATTTCAGTCGGCATGGGTTGGCATACTCCACACTCACACCACCAGTTCGTGTTTGCTCTCGTCCTTTCATCCGACTCGCCTTGACTAGTCGCAACGTCCTCTCTTCCCAGATCCAAAGCTCGCAACTCCTCTTCAGTGAACTCGGGTTCGAAAAGGTAGGGTCTTGTATCTTGGTAGTCGAAGTCATCATCTTCGTCTATCGTGTAATCTTCCATATTCATCACCATTAGAACTCTAGCCTGGTAGCAGAGAACTGTGTAGTCACGCCGGTGTATTGACGGAAGTTGAGGGTTTTCAGGTGCTGCCTGGTGTCCTTGCGCCTGGCAGCGGTGCTTTGCCGGTGCTATGCCCGAAAATAGTTCCAAATCTAAATTGGTCTAGTAAATTCCTTTGTGTAAATTTGCATTGATATTTGTACTCGATGTGAGTGTACAGGTTACGAGAAATAATTATAACAAATCTTGAGTTATTTGATTCACTTTTGCAACAATATGCTAGCTGGACACTCTGGAATACAGCGACTACGCTAAGCTAAAGCTAACCGGGGCGTTTCTAGATTAGGACAATGGCTGGGTCGGCTACAAAACGCTTTGGCTCACTCATCCAACTCTAGGGACTGCGGGGAGTGACCCAATTTCACCTGGGGGTGGCGTGTTCCTTTAAAAGACATTTATTTACATGAAAATCTCCGAGATTATTACTTTAACAGAATAAAATGAGACCTTCTGCTTATTTGAGCCCGTCTGCTATCACACTTTAAATTATGAATCTAAAATCAGATTTGTGAGATTAAAGTAAAACTGGTTCCTCCTTCTCTTCCTCTTTCTGCTCCTCTGTCAGAATCCATTTCCTCCACCTGGTGTCCAGACCACAGCCCAGTCCCCCAGCAGCCAGGCCCCTCTCCCAGCCCCTCCCCAAGCCATCCAGAGGCTGAAGGACCAGAACCGTCTGCTCACACAGGTACACACAAATCCACTCACATCTGTATGTGAAGCCAGGGCACTGAGGCTCTCTCAGTACATTTAGCATAGGGCTTGTACATGGCGATGTCACATGGCGACGACCGCCTCCATTTTGGAAGCATAGGAGCATTGGATGTTAGTTATTGTGTTGGTAGTCATGGTGTTTTGACGCAAAGCCTGGGCCGGAAACCATCAACGGAAAGGGGCGGAGCTACGCCTAGTTTTGTTGCGTAGATACTCAGACAAAGACAAACTCATTTGCACGTGTGGATGAAGCTTTCAGAATTATATTTTAATAATAATAGATTTTGATTTTAATTAAAGACCGTGTACAGCAAATTCTGGGATTTGTTTCTAAACACATTACACACGTTAGAAAGTCATTGCTGAAAACATGTGAAAAGACTGTATAACCATTTGATGTTGAATTGTGGAGTTAGACCGTTTTTCTATTTTTCACCTTTTTCGCGTTCAGGATTTTATGGGCGGGGCTTAAAGGGTACATGATGACGTAACGCGCTACCCCTAGCATTGCCTCGCCCCTAACAACCAGAGCGCAGTTGCCTAACTGCTTGTCACGCTCAATCGCAAGTTTGACAGTTATTAGTTGGACAGTTATTATTTGACAGTTGAGAGAGGCTCCGCCCCCCCGTGCGCAAATGGGTGTGGTTTAGCGCCTTCAGCGCACACGCTGAGGTTATTAGATTATTAATTATTAGATTATTAATCTAATGTCTGATTTGTGAGACTAGTCAACTAAATACGTTACTCTGGGAGTGATTATTCGGCACTTCTTGCTTTCCCTGTGTCCTCAGTTGTGTAATTCTTACCACCCGTATTGAATACTGATTATGTTCCCCTGTGGCTGTGTCATTTAAGGTCCTTAGTTTCTGTCCCTTATCATTATATTTTCCTGTCTTTGTTTCTCTGTTTTTGCTCCATGTAGGAAGATACAGATAAAAAAAAACATAAAACAACAATTTGAGGAAATTAAGGTCATGATGTCACCCTTTAAAAAAATATCGGTTTCACGTGTAAACACAAATACAGAGAAAACAGTTTAGAAAAATCTCCACCTAGGAAGGTGTTTTCCAAAAGCTTTGTTTTACTTGCACTAATATTATCATCCTCATATCATTATCGATATTGTCATAGTGTGTACAGCGTTATTTTTGCTTAGATTTGAACGTATTATACTCGTATCATAATGTGTACAGCTTTTTTTTTGTGGATTGTATGTGTTTTTTAAAACGTTCCTGTATTGTGTAACTGGCTGACTGTACTACCCTACGTGCTTCCGCAAACTGCCCGTCGGGGACAAATAAAGTCTTTCGATCGGTTGACTGATTAAACATACGCCCAGTAGGCAAGGTGCTGACCGCCAGGTCTTGTTGTCCTTGTCTCGTGTCCAGGAGGTGACGGAGAAGAGTGACCGCATCACCCAGCTGGAGCAGGAGAAGTCTGCGCTGATAAAGCAGCTGTTTGAGGCCCGCGCACGCACCGCACACGAGACCAGCACCATGGATTCCACCTTCATCTAGAACCACACTTCCCAGTAGATACCGCACCGCCGCCATGCTGACGCACTCGGCCGATACCGTGTATACAACGTAGCCATGAAATGGATGTGATCCCGGTGGTCCTGACCTGGACTGTTTACAAAAAAAACAAAACGTAAGCGATACTACCTAAAGGCCGGACTCGTCGACACCCGACCGCTAACTGATTGGTCGACAGCAAAAGCAGATGCAGCCCAGCCCACTGCATGTTTTAAAGGCTTTGGACCGCGATGGAATCCACTCCAGTTCCCTCCTCCTCCTCCTCCTCCTCCTCCTCCTCCTCCTCCTCCTCCTCCTCCTCCTCCTCCTCCTCCACCCAACGTCCCTGCGAACCACAGAATGAACTAAACCAACTCACACACACTTGCGCACCCGCATGTGTGTGTGAGTTAAGTAGTGGTGCACTAGCCTGAGGAAATGATCCTATTACTTGTTTTTCCACCCCTCCCCCACCCCCTCCTCTTAACACAAGCACCTCTACCTCCCCCTCCACCTCCACTGTAGTGGACTAACTACCTGGGACTTGCTGAGATCCCTCTACTGATTAGACGCTCAGGATCTGAAGGTTAAATGACCTGTGATCCTGACCACTACCAGAGCAAAACAAAAGGTTTCATTTCATTTCCCCCCTCCTCCCCCTAATGAATTAGGAAGAGATGACCTTTGCCATGTTCAGGATCCAATAATGCGATTGGAAAAAGCAATATAATGGGATGATATCATTGGAATTATGTATGATACCGGATTTCTATTGCTGAATGAGGACATTTGCTTGCTGTGAACTATTAACAATGTTTTTTTGGTAAAACAAATCTTCTATCCAGGTACTTTTGACAATGTATTTTTCGATATTCAGTCTATTTGTATAGTTTAGTGGCATCCATTTTTCCTGACAGTCCTTTTTGTCGATTCCTTTACTTAATGGAATAAAAGACGGACGCTCTATGCTAGAATGTCACCTGTGTATAAGCTAGGTTGAACACTATACTATAGCTGCATGTGTAAGTAGTTTAATGGAGACACGGTCTCTCGACATTAAAGAGATAACGAGATACATGTTTCACCAAGGAGGTGTAGTCGGGAAGAAGGTAGGAAAGAAGTTTGCACGTAGAACGGACTTGAAGAGGATACTAACGACACAGTATTCATTGAATGTGTTGGAGCGCTTTCCTCTACGCCCAGCTGGCGGCCATTTCGGCTACCAGACTGGAGGGGGAAGCTCAGATTAAAGCGCTGTACAGGGTGGGCTAGTGAAGCAAAAAGGACTCCTTGGTCGTTAGGCTTTTCAATGACCGTGTGATGTCAATGGTGGCTTTCGTGTTTTGGTACGAGGAGGCGGGACAAAACTAGGGGGCGGGACAAAACGTTAGAGGCATGTGATTCGCTCCTCTGGGATTTGATTGGCGGCAGTGAGAGCGCTCAGGGGGGAGGCAACCGCGGTGTTATCCATATGATTTGTGGTTGGAATGTAAAGCCCGCCCCCTCGGTACTCTGTGATGCAATCACAAATAAAAGGTTTTAGAGGAAGTGAATTTACAAGGTGAATTTTTCACTTCATGGGGAAAAAAATGGCAAATGTTCACATATTTTATAATGCTCTTTGAAAGCCTTTGGTGTGTAGCGCATGTTTTAGTTCAAAATATTTAATATTGTGAAGAGATTCATGCATTGAAAACTTGGAGATTATGTCAAGGCAAAGTATTTTTTCATTAAAAAGCTCCCTCCGAACAATTAATGTTTCCTAATTGAGTAATATTACAATTTTGTACAAAAAACAAATAGATAAAAATACAGCAACGAAACATTTAGCTGTATGAAAGTTTACAAGTGGGAACATTTTGAAATGGTAGGTGGGAGTAGGAAAGATATTCACATTTCTTTAGGGAACTTATGGTACGGTGGGATGTTTACAGGACGTGAAATAGCTGAATACTGTTAACTTTTCCGATTGTTTGATTGTATGTCTGTGATTGTCTTGCTGCTCAAGTAACATGACTTGTGAATGCAACCCTATCCTCTCTGCGCTCCATTCAAGCGTGTATTTCAGTTTCCGACAAACTGTAAAATAATAAAGGAGACAAAATGTTGCTCCGGTACTCTCTCTGTTGTCTGTTTTTTTTTCTCCCCGGAAATACATTGAACCAGTATATTTCTTCACGTTGAAATAGTACCAAGTGTTCTCCCACAGGATTTGTTTAAGCTATGAGTATCAGTCAAGTCAGACTATGTTTAGTGAAAATACAGTATGCAAAAATGAATCTATCTTTTATATTCTCAAATCTTCTGCGTCTGGCACTTTTCGTACCTCGTCTGTGTCAACAGCTTGTGGCGAGGAACTGAATAAGTTCCTTTAATTTATTTGGAAACTCACAAGATGCAAACTCACTATACATGTAACCTCACAGTTTCTAATGGGTTATTAAAAGCAGAAGAGAAAGAATGAATGTAGTGCAATGTGGTTGTATGAGAGCAATGCTCTGTGGTAGACTGGGTTGACACTGAAAGTGCATACAAGTTCACCACTCTTGTAGAGAAAGAGGGAAGGAGAGAGTGAGAATGGCAGAGGGAGAGAGGGGCAGCATCAGTACAAAAAACAAATAGTCATAGAATAAAATAGGAATTTACAAATAAACATATAGGCTACAATAAAATGATCTATCAACTCAACAATAACAAATACATTGTATAGAAAACATCTACTTTGGTCTTAGGTGATAATATGGTATAGTACAATATCTGGTGATGAAACTATGCAAAAATGTTTCAGACATCGTAGATAGATCTGAAAAAGCATTTTGTGAAGTTTAATATTTCTATTTATGGGTATGGCATCCTTTGAACCCGACACCATTACAAACACCTTCAGTCTCAGCCCGTAAACAAATCTAGATCATGTTTCAGCTCCACACAAACCTCCTGGAAAATATACACACACATAAATTAAGAACATCAGAGCATCATGAGATTACAACCAAAGAAAAACAAAAAAAAAGAAGTATTTACAAGATAAATACGTATTAACATGAGGGTCCTCTGAAAAAATACATACTCACTATTCATTTACATACAGCAAATTAGCGCTGTTCACTACATTACAACATTGAAGCAAGAGAAAAATACGTTTAAAATGACATGATGCCACCCACTTTAAATTGACCTAGACGTCGACAAGGGTCACCCGTTTTTGCATCACCCCCCGACCAGGCGTCATATCTCAAAATCTTGTGTAACAGATTACACTTTGTTACATTAAAATTTCAGAAGTGGATCAACAGGATTGCATCAGTTGTTTACCACCAGATTTCCGTTCGCCGCTGATGCCTTGTTGCATCACTGCCAATCGGAGTGAATGGACAACTTGGATAACGGCCTGCCACAACATGTCCTACAAACCTTGCAAATATATTTTAGTTATCCGCTGCTACCACTTCCATTCCCAATCCAAATCCATTTTGACAAGATATAAATGTTAAAACATTATGGATCAATATATGAGCATTCTTGTTGACGTTGGATGGAAATTTGTGTATTGCTTCATGTGTTGCGTTTTGACATGGATGGCCAACCAGAGGGGAGGCTGCTCCGCTCTCGACGCCGCACTGCGATTGGTCGAGCCGGACGCCTGGAGTGTTGGTTCATTCATCAGTGGAGAGGTTTGTGATATCTGCTGGCAGAGGTGGGAGCTCAGGAAGCGAGCGTCTTAGAGTCTAGACCTCCACAGAGAGACTGGAGGAGCCACACCTACACACAGGAGCCAGAGACAAGAGGTGCCAATAGTGGACACGACTTTCACTTCAACAGGCAAGTGTCAAATCCCTTTTTTTTTGCATGGAATAGTACTTTCGAACCTCACCTCTCATACACCTTTCATTATATATACAGTATATATATAAACTTACTACATTATTTTAATTACAAATGTGATTTTTTTGTATGTATGTATTGATGTATTTTTGTATTTCTTACTGGGGACAAAGCCACACCAAATGATATAAAATATATGCTATATATGGATGTGGATCTCAACTGGTGTCGCCTCAGGACCCACATGTGTTAAATCATGACCCAAAAATTAAAAAAATGCTGACCAGTAGTGCAGTAATCAACAATGCCTTCATGTAATGTTGAAAACACGGAGCGAACAAAAAGCTGCAACAATTGGGTCTAAACTCAATGAAATGGTAAGACATCGAAACATGAACTAACATTGAAACAGAAGTTAATTCACGGGCTTCTTCCTCAAGATGAAGGCTTGGTATATATGCTCTGCGACCTGCTCAAAATGGGTCACGACCCACCAGTTGAGAACCACTAATATACAGTTTGACGGGTTTTCCATTGGCTCCTGCATCGTGTCTAGCTGACAAGAGATTAAATTGTCACCTTGTGTAATCGTATGACGGCACTGGCCTTTTGGCCGGAGTACGTGTAATTTCCACCGGATATGTACATAAACTCCCCATGCAAACCATTCTTTGATTTGCAAACCATTATTTGGTTTGCATGTGGAAGAGAGAGGTTATAACCATGAATGTTTTTTCTGATGCTGTGCTAAACTGTATCCTGCAGGGAACCTTTCATCAGGATACAGTTGACATATATGTCGACTGTATCTGCAGATACATGTGAAGTTGGTTTTGAAAAGAATAAACGCCTGTTGCTGACCACAGCTTCCCTTCAAGTTCCTCTTTCAAACCATTTCACAAGTCATGAAAAGTGAAGAGTGACACGCGCAGAGCTACTAAAAAACAGATTTAACGTCATGCTCTCCGGAAGTGTAGGCGATCGAGGCGTGGATAACGCTCTTTAAGACGACCCTGGAGGACGAGGGGTAATTCATTGAGAGGTTGTTGGCGCAGGGTCCACAGGCGTGGTTATATAGCCGCCTGGGATTTTTTTCTCCGTCAGCCGCGCGCGACTGGACCGAATCACGCCTGTTGTGTCGCTTACTGTCCTACATGTAACATGCCGGACGCCTATCTTCCCTCACAGACCGCCGTCATGGACTTCCTCCGCGTCAACTCCACGACCGTCTTCATCTCCCAGAGACCCGCCAACGGCAGCCAGGCGGTCGAGACGCTGTACGAGAGCTGCCGGGAGCTGCCCGCCGTCATCATCTGGTACCTGTGCCTCCAGTTCATCAACATGTTCCTCGGCATCCCGGCCAACCTCATGGTCCTGTGGCTCATCCGCAGGAACAAGGGCGACTCGTCGACCTCGGACATCTTCATCCTGCAGCTGGCCGTGCTGGACGTGTTCTTCTGCCTGACGCCGCCGCTGGAGCTGGCCAACATCGTGTACCTGACGTCGGACGTGCCGTGGTACGTGCTGCGCTTCTTCTACGGCGTCAAGGACACGTCGCCGCTCTTCCTGGCGTGCATCTGCCTGGACCGCTACATGGCCGTGCTGCACCCCATCACCTTCACGGAGCTCAAGGACCGGCGGCACCGCGCCGTCCTGGCCACCACCGTGTGGCTGGTGGTGCTGACGTACGCCGTGTGCAAGTGCGTGAACACCGTGCCGCACTTCGAGAAGGTGTTCACCGTCCTGATCTTGGCCACGTTCGTCTTCATGGTGTTCTGCAACATCGCCATCCTCTGGGCGCTCAGGCAGTCGGGGCCCGGCCGCGACGAGATGCACCCGGTGAAGAAGCGGGCGTTCAAGATGGTGCTGATCATCTTGGCGATCATCGTGTTCAACTATTTCCCCCCCGTGGCGCTGTTTCCCTTCCGGGCGTACTACGACAAGGACGTGTTTCGGTGTTACATTCATTACTTGGCGTTTGGGTTGATGGACTTCAGCAGCAGTATTCAGCCTGTGCTCTACTTGTCCAAAGAGAAACTGGTGTTGAGCGCCGCCCTGTGCTGCAAAGAGAAGAAAAAACATGATTTCACGAGCAACACAACTCAAACCGGAGTGTGAGCCATTATTCCCGCCATTGGTTACTCAACGTGTGACTGTCTTCTAATTTTGTGAAGTTGAGTCATATTTTGTGGTATAGGAAGTGGAGGAAGCTGAACAAAGCAAGACTTTTACATATCCTAGATGATGCAAATACTAGTTAAAGGAAGTATATATGTGTGCTCATTGACACGACTGGTAATATTCTGAAAGCGCTGAATAAAATGTTATATAATGTATTTGTAAAAATAAAATGAAAATGCTTTGCACATTTTGGCACCTGCTTTTTTTTTGGAATAAAAACTGAATACAAAATGAATAAAACATCTTAATAAATACTTTTGTATCAATATTTTAATTTAGACATGGAACAAACGTCGATATTAACAATAAATCCTTAGTAACAAATAAAAAATACATTTCAAATACATATTTAGGCATATTAACGAATTGCCAGTAGCCCTATAATCATAAACATATGATATTTCTCAGCAGTGATTTAATGGAACGAGACATCTCTCTTTGTAACACATTTGCTACAGTTAAGTACAAAACAAACCAGAAGCAAAACCTTCAGCAGTGAGTATGGCTTGCAAAACAATTACCAAAAATGAACCAGGGCTGTTCAGGCTTTTATCGAAGTACGATATATCGCTACTGAATACAACTTTCAATCTTGGTTCAAGCATGACTGTGAAAAATACATTCTTAGTCAGTTTAACAGCGCCAACGGCGCTACAGTCAAAGCTATGTACAGCGTGATATTAATGACTATTGGTCAAATCAATAGTAGCAACAGCTTTTCCAACAATACAATTTACCCTTACGGTCTCATGAAAGTTCGAACCTACCTTGTCTGAGCAGTGAAATGTATTTGTGCGTTTTCATTTCCAAAGGTTCCCGTAAAACAATCTGTTCTACAAATACATCATATATTAAATGACATAAATATCATTTCATATATTACACTTCTTTCATTTGCACGTGAAATGGATGGAACATATGAAATGCTTCAGTCTATCACGATGATCCAATAACCAATTGGATCATCCCCCAAGCAACCCCCCAAAAATATATCAAATCACAATGAGTAGAATAACAATAATTGCATTGCTAAACATTGTGGAACCTAGCGAATCACAGCAAGGATGAGACAACAGTGTATTGCACAGCACCAGAGAAAACCCCCCCATCCCCCCTCCCCTCCCAGAACCATTCCTCTTTTTCCCACGCACGCTCAAGAAGAAGACTAACCCAAGTCCTAGCATGGCGGGCTCCTCTCTCGCTATTCCCCGGCGACCCCTGCACCCACCTCTCCGCCGGCGCTCCCCTCCCCCCCGGCCGGGTCACAGTGCATCCGCAGGTGCTTCTTGAGCGACGACTGGTCCGTGTAGGTCTTGCCGCAGGCGCCGCATGGGAACACCTTCTCCTTGGTGTGCACCAGCTCGTGTCTCCTCAGGTGCCCAGAGCGACTGAAGCTCTTGCTGCAGTACGAGCAGCTGTACTCCTTCTCCCCCGTGTGCGTGCGCAGGTGCAGCTTGAGGCTGCTCGCCACCGTGAACTTCTTGCCGCACTCGCCGCAGCTGTAGGGCCGCTCGCCCGTGTGCACGCGCATGTGTATGGTGAGGTGGCCCGCCTGGCTGAAGGTCTTCTTGCACAGCTGGCAGCTGTACGGCCGCTCCCCGGTGTGCACGCGGTAGTGCGTCTTGAGGTCGCCCAGGCCGTTGAAGCGCTTGCCGCACTGGCCGCAGCCATGCGGCTTCTCCCCTGTGTGGATGCGCTCGTGAATGCGGAGGTTGCCCGCGTTGCTGAACGTCTTGCCGCATGCGCCGCAGCTGTACGGCCTCTCGCCCGTGTGCGTGCGCACGTGCACCTTGAGCTGGTTGTGCTCGTTGAAGCGCTTGCCGCAGTACGCGCACGAGTACGGACGCTCGCCCGTGTGCACGCGTTTGTGTATGCGCAGCTGGCTGGGGTGGGCGTACGTCTTGGCGCACAGCGTGCAGCCGTACGGCCGCTCGCCCGTGTGCGTGCGCCTGTGTGACTTGAGGAGGTCGGCACGGCCGAAGTGTTTGCCGCAGAAGCCGCACGTGTGGCTCTTGTTGCCGCCGCCGCCGCCGCCGTGCGCCTTGATGTGCACGTTGAGGGTCGTGATGCGGCTGAATGTCTCGGGGCACGCCGGGCAACGCAGGACGTTGTCGTGGCTCTCCAGGAAGTCCGACAAAGCGGAGACGCCGGTGGTGGCGGCGGCGGCGGCAGGGGCGTCGTTCTCCCTGGCGTGCGGTTCCCACGGGGACGCCTCGTCCTCGCCGATCTCTCTGGGGTTTATCACCGCGTCCATCAAGCGTTCCTCCATGTCTGGATAACAACCTCCATCCTCGCCTCCACCGTCCCCGTTGAGCTCTGCCTTGATAAAATGTCCGTCCTCAACCTCGTCGCAGCCCACTGCGTAGCTGGCGGCGGGAACATCGGCGACTCCGACATCGCTTTCGCTACTATTGGAGTCCTGGTCCAGGTCGGAGGACGTCGGCAGAGATGTGTACGCATCATGGCTACCGTGCATTTCGTCGGGTCTGCCGGGCTTAACGGATCTCACGGTTAGGTTGACCAGGGACGGGGGCTTGGACAGGTCGATGGCGCCGCTGTTCTCTAGGCCGGGTTCTGTTTTAATGGACAACGTGGCATCGGCCACGTTATCGCCGGGCTCCACTGCGACTTTGCCAGACTGCAGTGGATAATAGCCGGCTCCTTTGCTTTCTCTCATCTTGTCTTTATGCTTCCTCCTGGAGCTCTTCTTGTCACTGCTGCGTATCGACATTTTGAAAGTGTCCTGAGGTGTCGTCATGGTGCCGGCGGTCCTGCTGGACGACGACCCGGCAGCATCTGGTTCACCTGGGTCTGTGGAAATACAGAGTACACAATGACTGGAGATCAAACCCCTGCCCGCAACAGTCAATTGTAGATGGGACGGAAAAATATAACACTTTAATTGAAATGCCCTGTCACAAATGACCGCATTTAAAGACAACCACAAAGAGTGAGTTTGCTAAGCTCAAAAAGTAAATATAAAAAAGGTGCACACTTCCCAGCAGCACACAAGACAGTGCAGGGGGTCAGCAAAAGGTCAGAGAGAGAGAGAGAGAGAGAGCGATGGGGAAACAGAGAGAGAGAGAGAGATGGGGAGAGAGAGAGATTGGGGGAGAGAGAGAGAGAGACAGAGAGAGAGATTTGGGGAGAGAGAGGTGGGGAAACAGAGAGAGAGAGAGAGAGATGGGGAGAGAGAGAGATTGGGGGAGAGAGAGAGAGAGAGACAGAGAGAGATTTGGGGAGAGAGAGAGAGGTGGGGAAACAGAGAGAGAGAGAGATGGGGAGAGAGAGAGATTGGGTGGGAGAGGGAGAGACAGAGAGATGGGGAGACAGAGAGAGAGAGATTTGGGGAGAGAGAGAGAGAGATGGGGAGACAGAGAGAGAGAGAGATTTGGGGAGAGAGAGAGAGAGAGGTGGGGAGACAGAGAGAGATTTGGGGAGAGAGAGAGAGAGATGGGGAGACAGAGAGAGATGGGGAGACAGAGAGAGATTTGGGGAGAGAGAGAGGTGGGGAGACAGAGAGAGATTTGGGGAGAGAGAGAGAGATGGGGAGACAGAGAGAGATTGGGGGGGGGGGAGAGAGAGAGAGAGAGATGGGGAGACAGAGAGAGAGAGAGATTTGGGGAGAGAGAGAGGTGGGGAGACAGAGAGAGAGAGATTTGGGGAGAGAGAGAGAGAGGTGGGGAGACAGAGAGAGAGATTTGGGGAGAGAGAGAGAGATTTGGGGAGAGAGAGAGAGATGTCGAGACAGAGCGAGAGAGATTTGGGGAGACAGAGAGAGAGACAGAGAGGCAACTCAGCAAGTCCCACCAAACAGGCGCAGCCTATTGAAGACGCAACACTGACCCGCCGGTGAACCGTCGCTGTGGTTTTTGGTGAACAGCATCCGCCTCAGGTCCTGGTTTTCGGACTCGACCCGCTGGATTTTGCCGTGACACTCAGACAGAGTCCTCTCCACGGAGTCCAATATGTCGTTCACCGTGGCCTTGAAAACCTCATTCAGCGACGACTCCAGAAACATTTTGAGGTCTTTAAATTTGGCCATGGCGTTGTGTCATATAAAAAAATAAAAATAATTCAATTTAAAAAAAATCCCTGTACGGTTTATACGTACAGGGATACGTAATATATGATATCCGCCAAAGGGGGTGTGTGTGTGTGCGGCGTCGCTGCTGCTGCCGTGTACGGAACAAACAAAGCGAACGCGGCGGGCGCTTGAAAGTGACGTCAGTTTTTGTTTTCCGAGAACGCATCAGCGAGAGACGTCCTTTGCCACTTCCGGTCACGTGTGAGATGCGTGCGCTACACACAAGGAAGGTAAACACCGGACCGCCCCTCGCAAGTCGACTTCGCTCTGGTTATTATTTTAATATTATTATTATTATTACTAAACCGACGGCTTTTTTGTAATATTGTTTTCTGACTTGGAAAAAAAAGAAAAAGTTTTGTTTGTAGACTCGTCGTCCCCGCGACCTCACGACGAACACCGCCCACTTGGGAGACCGGATCCGGTTCCGGTTCCGGTTTTCACCCCAACACCCCCCCCCCCCACACACACACACACACACGCACGCACACACACACACACACACACACACATCTCTGCTTCTCTACTATCTCCTCTGACGTGCTTGTTGGGCGCCACGTGGTCGCCAGCGCCCCCCTGCGGACCGGGAGGACTCAGCCGCCCGCGTCAGAACGAGACAACGACAAGTGAACATCGGGGGGTCCATGGAGGGAAAACCAAAACAATGATGCTAGCCCCCCTCGGAACCGGACCTGGCGGTCCCGTGGCCCCGGTGAAGGTAAACTCCGTTTTAAAAAAATGGCCATCGTAGCTGGCCAAAGAAATGCGCCGAAATAAATGGTTTCTTTTTTTTTTTTTTTAATTTCCTAACCAACGAAAACACGCTTTTGTAAATAAACGACCGCTGTGTGTGTGTGTGTGTGTGTGTGTGTGTGTGTGTGTGTGTGTAAGTGTGTGTATGTGTGTGTGTGTGTGTTGCGTGATGCGGTGCGTTAACAACGTCGCTAACCTGCATGATGATGATGATGATGATGCGTTCTGATGATGATGATGATGAGCATGGTGGTCTGCCCATGCTGTGTAGCCTGGAGGGGGACACCACCACCACCACCCCTCCACCCCCAACCCCCCCCCCCCCCCCCCCCCCACACACACACACACATACCACCCCCAGGGATGATGATTTCTGGTCTGACTACGTCACGCTCTGTGGGTGTCTCAGCTGCAGGAATGAGGGAGAGCCGCTCCTCTGGCTGGCCTGACCTGTAATGTAATGCATTACGTGGTGCATGCCTGCCTCCAGGGCAGTGGGTGTGGGCCCAGCTGTGCCCTCAGGTATCCCGGAGGTGCCTCTCCTCCGCATGCCGGCCAGGCACAAACGTGCCTTTTTCTTTTCTTGTCTTGTCTTTTTTTTTTTTTTTTTTGGGTTGTTGTTGTTGTAGCCATTTTCAGCTTTCTTCCCCCCCTCTTGCCCCTCCCCTGCCTCCTGCTCTCTCCACAGGCGGATCTGTGCAACGGCGGAGCAGAAAAGAGGCAGATGTCCTGATTGCGATCTGTCCTGAACGAGGCCGATAGTGAAGGAGGACCAGAGCCGGGGAGGACGCGTGCACACGCACGCACACGCACACACTACTACACACACACACACACACGCAGCTTGTCACTTGCCGTGTATCAGTGACTGACCACCACTGGCGGAAGGGCCGCCCAAACCAGAAAACAGCAGCAGCTGTGCGACGTTCCAGTTGGGAAAGTGTGTGTTTGTGTATGTATGCATGTGTGTATGTGTGTGTGTGTGTGTGGTTAGCAGTAGAAAGAAGGCGCTGTAGCAGCTCCACACACCTAGCTTAGCGGTGGTATGCGTCCCGCAGTACCAACAAGCTGATCCCATGATGCTGCTGCTGTTGGATGCCTAGAGGGCGGGTGAGTCCACATTCATAGTTTTAACAACCACGCTTCACAAAATAATGATGATTCTTATTTGTGCTTCTTCCATAAGGACATTATAAATATCTCAGAGAAGGATTTGTGGTGGGATATCACAATGAACATAACAGTTATAACGTATTATATGTTCTCTGTGTTGCCGTACTGTTTTCCTACCTTTTTTTTAAAACATTTTTTATAGTTGTAGTCTCTTGCTTTGGTATTTATTTATTTATTGCATCATGCTGTCCTCGGTGTCACCCTGGACATTGTGGAGAAGGTGGCAAATAGGAGTACCAAACTCCTGGCTCCTAGAAACTCCTTAAGAAACAGACTATTACTATGTTGCACTAAGGAGTGCTACAGGAGGTCTTTTCTGCCTGCCGCAATAAGACTGTGCAACTGATGTACAGTCGTACAACAAAATATGTCTATTTCTTTTATTCTATGGTCACTTTATTTAATATATAATGTTTTTGATGTCTATGGTCACTTTTTGTTGTTTTTTTGGATGTGAGCTGCTGTAACGCTGTAATTTGGGATTAATAAGTTATCTATCTATCTGTCTGTCTGTCTGTCTGTCTGTCACTATCTATCGGTCGATCTGTCAATCTGTCTGAATATTGTATAATAATGGTTTGATGTGCTGTCATTCCTTCCCTCAGGCCTGCGGTGTGTCACTGTCCTCCATGAGAATACCGGTGGCACACTCCTCCGAAAGGGAAGAAGTAAAATATTTGTACAAGGTAGTCATTCACATTCATCATACTGCTGTACAAGGCTGAGGGCAGCCTTATAATAACCTGGTAGAACTAGCTTTGCACACATGCACGCATTACTGTTGTAAGGACAAACAATTGAGGTTGCCATAACATAAAATACCATAACATTGACACTACGCTCATTACTAAGTTATGCAAGTGTTGATTGTTTTTTTTTTCTCCATTTTAATCCTAAACACTCACTAAACACAGTGGTAGTACAATATTCACTTCAAGGCAGCGTCCAAAATGAACTCCTGCCATTAGCCAATGGCCGATAGAGTTGACCATTTGGCCGGTAAAACAAAATTAGGGTTGCATAATATTAAAACAATTGCAATTTTTACTCTGGCATGTAAAAAGACTAAATTCTAAAAGTACATTTGGGACCCTGCCTTCAGACATGTTTGTCTCGTGGCAAACTGTTCTTTGCTCTTGCTTCATGATAACTGAGAAGTGAGCACCCACACAGGAAATGTGGTCAAGAGACCATTCCACTTGGTAGCTATGTAACATGAATAGAATAACAAATACACAAAGAATAAAACCAAAAAAAGTGCTTTCCAAAGAGGAAATGGTTAAACCCAAAAGAGGTAGAAAGAGAGCTAAATAAGGGGATGACGGTGGATGTGTTGGTGTTATGATGTTTATGTGAGGTCATATTTTATCAGAGGGACCTTAGCCACCGGCCCCTGGAGTATGAACACCACAAAAGGAGGTGGTTTAAAAAAAAAAGCCCCTCCTAAAAGCCCCTCCTAACCCTACCGAGTGTCACTACACTGCTACACTGTCTGCTTCTATTCTTCCTCCTTTGCTCCATCGCGTTCTCTCTATCTCACACACGTTGCTTATGTCAGGAAGTACACATGGTGCTTTTAAAAAAACTAAAAATCATCGCATATCATATCCGCCATGCCACGGCAAATAGTGGGCCGTAAGTCAAACCTTCTTCAAAAGATTGGATATATTTGACATAGCAGTGGTAAGTTTCGGGTGCATGGGATGATTGTTTCTGTGTTTCCGAGTTGTAATGGTTGGGGTCATACATGTGTCAGTTAGCGTTGTTATGCTACTACTAACTGGTCGTGCATTTTCTTTGCGTTCACATTTGTAGGACCCTGAGCAATAAGGGAATGTTATCTTCCCCTTTCTTTATTGTGGACGTCTTAGTGTTTTTACTTTTCTACACCATAATATGTCTTCGATTTGACTCAAACAGGCACTAAAAGAGGATGTTAAAAGTCTTTAGAAATGATGTAATGGAAACCTACAGATACCCTTTATTTGTCTTCTGGTCACATGACTTAACTTTTACCTTCTGAATGTCCTTGAGGCTATAATGGGCTAAAATACTGTCAGTGTGTACACTTTGTAGAGGTTATGATATCCTTTGTGTAATATACACTATATATAGCTTGGTTATAGGGCTGGGTGATATGGAAATGTATTATTATATTATGAAATATAATTTTTATGAAAAATGTATTATCACAATAATTATGGGTAATTATACATGATATAGATAAATATCACAATAACATCTAACTGAGGGTCATTAAATTAAAGTATATGGAAATTTAAAGTATGGTATCAGACTAAAACTAGTTTCTCTCTGACGTTTCCATATTTGATCATTTTAAGGGCATATCTTCTGTTGGTATTTCATTTATACTAAAACTGGGCATCACAATAGGTCGATATCTTCATATCATGATGAAATGCAGTACCATTCAAAGACGACATAAACGCTAATATTGAATTATTGCCCAGCCCTCCTTGGCTCTATCATCAACGCTCTGTGAACCTGATGTGTAACATTGGCGGCGGTAGCCGACGGGGGGGACAACAACTAAACCATCCGTGTTCGTAATATCTCATTCCCACAGCGCCGCACGCCGCCTCGAATCCCTCGACGTAAAGGACCAGACCCACGGCCACGCCGATGGAGCAGGCCGGCTTCCGTTCCTCCCGACCGGAGGACGGGGAACCCAACCGCTGGGAGGAACCAGAGAGCGCCGTCGATTGCCCGCCGCAGGTCAATGGACAGCCGCCGGAGACGGGGCCCGCCGAGGAGGTTGAGATTGGTGGGGGGGGGAAGTGCGGCAAGGACCCCCCCCTCGCCGGTCATCTCGGGCAACCCGAGAACCCGGAGGACGCCGACCGATGGGAGGCGATCGCCTGCCCGGTGACGGTGTACACCATGACCCGCACCACCGCCGCGCTCTCCTTCGCCACGGTGCAGTGGGACATGCCGGAGCCGTCCCTGGGCAGGGCGGATCTCAGTGAGCCCCGCCTGCCGGAGTCGATGGAGGAGGAGGAGGACGACGACGACGACGAGGAAGAGGAGGTGATGGCCGGTCTGGAGGACGTTCCCACGCTTCGGCCATCATCCAAAGACGCACGGTCCGAGTGGCGTGCGCCACAGGTGGTGGCGGTGGAGTGGGATTGGTGTGACGCGTCTACGGAGAACATCGGCGGTGTTTCTGGGGTACGTACTACGTTCAGACGACGAAGACGACCCTCGAGACTCGCAGGTTCTCACTTTGCTTTCGCTAACCACGATGTGTGTGGGTGTGGACGTCTGGCCCTCATGTGGGGACTTATGTAGAGGGCGTGTGCATATACACATTCGTGACATGTGGTAATATATTACTCGCGTCACAAAACCTGAAGCGTGCATCCTGAATCCAATGTGAATCACAAGTTGTGCCTGGTGTTCAGCTTCTGTACTTGTGTTGCAACCTGCAGTCATGTGACGCGGCAGGCGGGGATCAAGCGACGCAGGAAGTGGAACATCCGGCGCAGCGACTGCCAGAGCGTTTCAGTGGTGAGCATGTGTTACCTTCATAGTGTGCATAGTAGAAATTAGTAGAAATAGATGTCAGAAGTCAACCTATCTGATTTGTCCTCATTAGGTTATATATGTAAGGGATAATGTTACAGTGAGTCATTATTGCGACAGGGTGATTTACGTGGCGATAATGACCGGCTCGCTGTAACATTATCCCGCTTATTACATGGCTACTTATGAAATAAATCAATCATTTGACACAAAATATAACAACGAAAAATGTCTTCAGCTAAAAAAATGTATACCGTAGTATCTAACTGTCGCACCGTTAGATACCGTAGTATCTAACGGTCTGTGATTCATAGCAGCAGTCTGCTATTCAGAAATAACAGGCCGTAGAATGGAGTAATTGACCAATCAGAATCAAATATTCAACAAAGCCGTGTAATAAATATATATATTACAGAAGCCTTTTGACGTTAATGCCCCCCCCCCCCCCCCAACCACCCCATGGCTACTTAGCTCATCATCTGGAGATTTCATTTGAATGGATCCATGTTTAAATTTATACCCAAGACATTCACTTCTCTAATTGTCACCCCTCCTCCCTCTCCTCTCTCTCCAGAAGCCATAAAGAGTCCAGATTTAGAGCAGCAGCAGCAGCAGCAGGAGGAGGAGGAGGAGGAGGAGGAGGAGGAGGAGGAGGAGGAGGAGGAGGAGGAGGAGGAGGAGGGAGTTCCAGCAATAGTGGCTGCTGCAGCTCATCCTGCTAATGCACTGCTTCTCCCAGAGGAGGTGTTCTGCTCAGATCCTGAGAAACCAGAGACGCCGTTCGTCTACATGACCACACTGACTCTGGGCTCTGCGACCCGGCAGCAATCCTCGCCTTCGCCTTCGGTGAACTCTGCTGAGGGAGAGGAAGGCGAAGTGTGCGACGGTACGAAGACCGCCGGTCACGCGCGTGGTTGTCCGAGTGACGCGTGAGTACAACTTCACTACCTTAACGTTTACTACCTTAGAAATTGGAAAATGGAATTGGAAATTCTCGTCCTTTTATTTGGCCGTATAAAAGGAAGCATGCCAATTTACTATTTGCATTATGGTCTCTGTGTGCTGCACCATTTCCCCATCTGTGCACAATATTCAAATGACACAATGTCACAATCTCTCCCCCGGTTGTTGTTGTTTTTTTTCATTCTAGGGAAGCGCACAGTGAGCCGATGGAAATCGACAGGGCGGGGCGAGGGGCGCGGGCGGATCGAGAGAGGAGGCGTTCAGAAGCAGAGTGTTCAGATGTGACGCCACGGTGCTCGGAAGTAGGTGGGGACACAAAGGAGGAACTGCCGGAACGACCACAGATAGCGCTCGCCGAGGACACCGCGGAAACAAAACCACACCGAGAGCCATCAGAAGGGTTGCACTCGCTGGGGACGGATTTAGCCGAGGGAAAGGAAGCCACTACTCGCAGGGTTTTGGAGAACAGTCAACATTTGTTAGACCGGGAGTCGGCTGAACACCTGACATCGGCGGGATCGCGGGTGACGGAAGCTGCCCTGCCCCCGGAGTTGAACCAACAAGGTAGTCTTGATCAGCCGCAGCACATGGGACAGGAAGACGAGGTCGAGCAGTTGAGGAAGTCACAGCGAGATGAGATCTCGCTGGGGGTCCCAATGGATGAGACGGAGTGGTCTGACCAACATGAAGTTGAAGTTGGCGAAAGAGGAGGAGGAACTGAAACCAGACAGGCTGGCCTAACAGAGATGGAAACAGCCGGCGTTTCTTCAGATCCACTGTGCCTAGGATCGGCTCCCGAACCCGACCTGACCGTCGAGCCGGTCTCGAAGCCCCGGGTCCCGGAGCACTGTGTCAACGAATCAGACGTGTCGCCAGCGGAGACCGAGTCGACTTCAGTAGAGCGACCGATGTACCAATCACAGCAGACCGCCGAGGAGGCAGAATGTTCCTTAGACACCGACGGTCTGCCCACCGTCACCGCCGCCGCCACCAACGGAGACGAGTCCGAGGAACCAGCCGGGCTCCACATGAACGGGGGCAGCGTGGACCGCGAGGAGGCGCGGCGCCTGGCAGAGAGGCTGTACCGGCTGGAGGAGGTCCAGCGCGTGGATGTGGTCAAACACATGGACAAGGAGTAAGCAGATCTCTGCCTGACTCAGGTCCCCTCTAAAGCTAATCAGGCGTCAGGGGCCAGATTCTCAAAAGTTCCTTAAGATAGTTCCTAAGAATGTTCTTGACTGCAATTCCTCAGTATTTTCCACAACCGTTTATTTTCCTAAGAACTTAAGTACATTTATTTCTTAAGAAGATATTTTATGCCATAAAACAACTACCTATTTAGAGCATAATGTACTAACTAGTGTAATACTAACTAGTTGTGAGCAGGGTCCTAAATTCACTTTTAGAATTTTGTTTCTTCAACTGCCAGGGTGGAAAACTCGACCAGCCAAGCAATTGCTTTAATATGAAACCCTTTTTACCTGCCAAATGGTCAAATCTAGTAGCCACCATTGGCTGGTGGCAGGTGTTCATTTTGGACTGTGGGTATGAGAACGTTTGTGAGGTCTTTTTCTAAGAGAGAGTATAAACTGGTGAATATCGGGACTATATAGGGAGGTAAACAGCTAATATGTCTCTCCAAAATGTGTGTGCCCTTTAATTTCACATGGACACACATGGGCGTTTCACTTCCTTATTGATGTTGCCAGGCCAACTGTTTTTTTCTGTAACCTTCACAATGCCATTGTGTGGTTTTACATGTAGGATAAGAAGAGATAACCCTTTGTCCTAAGAGGGATCTCATGTGTTCATGTCTATGTCCGTGTGAAATGTGTGTATGACACAAGCGGCTTTGTTTCCATCTAGCAATGACTTCAGCCGGGCCGTCGGTGAGGAGTTCCTCTGCTTCTTTGACTTCAGTGGACAGACTCTGGACAAGGCCCTGAGGTGAGGACCACAGCAGTTTTGGTTTTTATAGACAGCGTTCCTTTCGGTCATGAAGAACCTGGAAAAAATATTTCCAGGCTGGGAAAGAGACTTGAAAACAATCAAGTCCAAAAAGTTTTGGTAAAATCATGGAAATTGTTTTGTGGCTGTGGCAGTTGAAGTATAAAGCCATTTATTGGAGATGGCAAGATGGTTCCAGCCAAGCAGATGGTACATGCTGCCACCACCACTCTCTCGCTCTCACACATGGCTTGTTTATCTTGTGTGGCTTTATCACTCATGCACCGCAGGTGTGCAGCGTCACCCAGCTCCAGAGTTTAATCAATCTGATTGGGTCTGGTGAGGCTGCTTAAACCAGCCGTCAACCACACATACTCCACAGTGACCAAATGGTTTTATTGTTTTTTTTTGTTTTTTCGATTCTATCCCAACAGGGCACAACAGGAATACAGTACATACATACTCTTATTTCGCCATAAGCATAAATATTAGTTACATTGTCCATGTCTGATTGCTAGCTATTGGCAGAATGTGTAGGAACCCTGTATATAGTATTGTCAACCCAGTTTGAAAGTGCAGTTTTTTTTGGTCATTCAATTCTTGATTTCATTGTCGACTACAGATTTTTCCAAATGTAAGATCTTTGTACATTTGGAGAGGTAAAGTGTGCACACACAGGAGCTATGAAAACAATGTCAGGGGGGAACTAGAGGGAAAACAATACAAAATCAATGAGGTCTGCTAGAATAGAGACATTACAAGGTCATTCATCCGATACCAGCCACTAAATCTTTTTCTGAAGACAAAAAGAAAAAGCAATCTGTTCCATGACGTAAATGTCCTTTTTTACAAGCGGATATCAAAATACACAAAAATGAAAGTACACTCTTTAAGCATTTACCAACTGTTTTCTCCTAAATTTGTTATTATTTTTTGTCTTTGTTGTTTATTCATTCTAGGGGTTTCCTGAAGGAGGTGGTGCTGATAGGGGAGAGCCAGGAGAGAGAGCGAGTGCTGCAGCATTTCTCCTCTCGCTTCCATCAGTGCAACCCAGAGGTCTCTTCTTCCCCAGGTGAGTGACACTCAAGATACGAGTGACATGACTGGAGGCAAGCGCATGCGTCGTTTAGTTGGTGTTCTTAAAGGTGCAGTGTGTAGCAGCTAGTGGAACGTACTCGGCAGGAATGGAAGTATAAGTATGTTATAATTAGTGTATAAATCCCATGAATATAAGAATCGTTGTGTTTTTGTTACCTCAGAATGAGCCCTTTATATCTACATAGGGAGCGGGTCCACTTTCACGGAGCCCGCCATGTTGCACCGCCATGTTTCTACAGTAGCACAGAGTCGCCAAACGGCTCTAGAGAGAGGACGCGTTTTACATTTTTAATCATAATCGCTATCTCACTTGTAAGCTATGACACATAGTTTTACGGACTAAATAACTAAATACAATGTATAAATCCATCAAGGAACCTCATCACTGGACACTTGGCTACTCGATGCTGTTGTAGATAATGACATCATTTTGGAAGTAGGCCTACCTACTGGCACCTTACAGGCCACCGTAGCTTCTCTATGTCATTGGACAGGGAGGGGTGAGGAGGGGGGGGGGGGATTTTCAATTGGTTGCAATCTGCAACCTCACCGCTAGTTGCCACTAAATCCTACACACTGCACCTTTAATTTCTAATCACTGTTCATCTATAGGGGCGGTGCTAACCCTCACCTGCGCTATGATGCTCCTCAACACTGATTTGCATGGACAGGTGGGCTCTAAAAAGAACTAACAGGCTTCTTAACCAAAATATATGAATATATATATATATATATATTTTTTTTTTGTGTGTTAAATTTCTAATTGTTTTGTTGTTAGTGATTTTAATAATAACAATTAATAATTGTAATAATAATTGTAATTATTGAATAATTTGAAGGGTTATAACCAAGCCCGTGTGACATTATGTCCTCCATTTTATGGCTGTATTGCATTCACAGAATGTGGGAAAAGCCATGTCTACCTCCAGCTTTGTTTCCAACATGGACGGCATGAACGACGGCGGGAACTTCAACAAGGACCAGCTTAAAGTAAAACGCCACCACCCACTAACCTATTGACGTACGAGTGATTCGTCTCATGAAAGGGTTTGAGTGTGATCGAAACCTGTGTTTGTATCGATACGTTATCTTTCAGATCTTCTACAACTCCATTAAGAGTGAACCACTGCAGTGGGCTGTGTAAGTAGCTGTAAAACCGGGTTCAGATCAAAGATTTGCGGTGAGACGAAGCGGTTTTAGCAGGTCGCAGCGGTGTGAGTTGGTTAGTCGCAGAGTGTCTGAAGCTGTTGCATGGCATCTCAAGAGATTTACCTTTTAACATTTTAGAGTGTGGTTTTAGACTATATTGACGTATTTAAACATAATAATAATAGATAATAGACCACAACAGTGGCAGCACATTGACTTATTTGCGGCATACCAAAAGTAAACCACGGTACTTATTATAAAAGTGGAAATGTCACCGCGTTGATATTTTGTTTCTCATTAGTTTATTAGCCAAGAAGCGCAGAGTTATCATTCATTTATCTCTCTTGAGTCTCTCTCCACATACAGTCCCTGGACAACGTTAGCCATGCTGAAACAGATTCAGAACTTTATTTTGTGATTATTTTGTGATTCTTTCGCCAGTCGCAAGCGGTTTCGTCGCAAGTCTTTGATCTGAACTGAACGTAACTGTGCCATTTATTTGATGCTTCAATGTTTAAAGAGGTTCCATATAATGTTTTAATTTAACATGATAGTTTATTTTATTGTTGTGATTATTATTGTAGTAGTAGTAGTAGTAGTAATTGTGTTAGTGTTAGTTTTGTGTTAGTATTATTATTGTTATTAATATTGTTATGTTAATGTTGTGGTGGTGAAATGAGCGGCGGTAGCGGAGGTAGCAGTAGTGGTAGCTTAATATTACACATCCTGTCACCGTTATTGTGCACCTCTCACATGAACCGTGTCTGTCCATGCCCCCGGCAGCGATGAGGAAGAGCTGAGGATGCTGCATGATGAGGACCTGAAGGAGGACGGCGCGCTGCGCTCCAAGAGCAACCCCTTCCAGGACGTCCCCCACGACAAGACGGCCACGGTGTTCAAGCAGGGGTTCCTGCAGCGCAAGGCCCACGCCGACATCGACGGCAAGCGCAGTGAGTACCGGGCTGGAGGGCTGTTGATCCCGCTGCCGGGACGATTATTTTCAGTCAATTTAATCTTAAGGATTATTTTTTGATTCATCATTTAGTTTATTAATCGATTACCAAAATTAGATTTGATAAATTTTCTGTCGATCGAATAACAAAAAAAGGTACAAAAAACAAAGCAAAACGACATCTTGATTGTTTTATTTTTCTCGTTTGACTATTGGTCAAGTGGAAAATAACCGTATTTCCCAAAAAGTTAAAATATTCCTTTAGAAGCACATTTAATTGTATATTATGCATTGAGGATAAAGAAGTATTCCTCTTAGAATTTACTTAGTGTATATCTAATATTTATTATTTAAATGTAAGAAAGAGCGGCAAAATTGACATTTTTGAAATATGTCTAGATTGTAGAAATATGTTTAGAAATATCTCCTGTACGCAGGTTTACTAACAACAACCGACTTCAACCGACTTCACTATCGCTGCATACGTTTCTGACCCACAATGCACCTGTATTTCAGCTCCGTGGGGCAAGAGGAGCTGGAAGACCTTCTATGGCGTGCTCAAGGGACTGGTCCTCTACTTCCAGAAGGTGGGCGTTGCAAGGCTGGAATTCATGTCCCTTGGTGGTGAAATAACAGGGTTTCCCTCCTGGATGTGATGGAAGTGTATTTACTTTCGCAGTTACTTTTGTCCATTTATTATCTGCCGACGATACGTTTTATAGTTTCATGACGTTTTTTATAGTTCCGGTGTACTATATATATATTCTGTCGAAATACTGAAATAGTTAGCGTAATTCCCACACTGTGTGTGTGTGTGTGTGTGTGATTCGTGATTCAAGATTCAAGACCTTTATTTGTCCCCGAGGGGCAAGTGGTTCTGCCGTAGTAGCAAACACTTAATTATAATAAAAGTACATAGGAATGGTGGACAAAAGTTACAATATTATATAAAAAAGTATTTAATATAAGAAAAAAGAGAGAAGCAGGAGATCTACTGATGCTACCTGCACTTTACAGAGTGGAGCAATGAAATGCTAGCGGTTTATGAAAGAAAATGTAGTTAGATCTGTTAGTATTGACCAGTGGTCGTCTGACGCGGGAAACTTAAAGTGTGTGTGTGTGTCAGGATGACTACAGGAAGGAGATGCAGGGGGCAGAGGAAGTGGTCAGTGTGCACCACGCACTGGCCGAGGAGGCTGCCGACTACACCAAGAAACCTCACGTGTTTCGCCTGCAGACGGCCGACTGGCGAGTCTTTCTCTTTCAGGCGTCGTAAGTCACCGCTGTGTGTGTGTGTGTGTGTGTGTGTGTGTATGTGTGTGTGTGTGTGTGTGCTTGTGCTACACTGCACATCTTTATATACATGCTTTATATATTGATTTAGGCTTTTACTAGTATATATTTTAACCAAGTCATTTGAAACCGTTTCACTGTGCACTGCACATCAGTAAGTGTATATTACATGTATTGATTGATGTATTGATTTAGAAGCATACATTTTTTTTCACAATTTTGTCCTGTTAAATGCAGACATGTGTATATATATATATATAGAGAGAGAGAGAGAGAGAGAGAGAGAGAGAGAGAGAGAGAGAGAGAGAGAGAGAGAGAGAGAGAGAGAGACAGAGACAGAGACAGACAGAGATTTCCTAGAATAATGTTTAATCAATCCTGTTTTTTTTTTTTCTTCTTCTCTTTCTTCCTGGTCCTTAACCCACCGGATGTCCCTCCCACCACAACTGGATGTCCCTCCCACCACCGCCGGATGTCTCTCCCACTACCACCGCCAGGTCCAAGGCGGAGATGAGCTCGTGGATCAGCCGTATCAACCTTGTGGCCGCCCTCCACTCGTCCCCCCCCTTCCCCGCCGCTGTAGGATCCCAGAAGAGGTTCACCAGGCCCATCCTGCCAGCCTCGCAGTCCGCACAAACCCTGGTGAGAGAGTACCCAACCACTCTGAGAAATAGAAGGAAGGAGGGAGAGGGAGAGAGGGAGAGGGAGAGGGAGAGGGAGAGAGGGAGGGAGAGAGAGGGAGAGAGAGGGAGAGAGGGAGAGAGGGAGAGAGGGAGAGAGAGAGGGAGAGGGAGAGGGAGAGAGAGAGGGAGAGAGAGAGAAGGTTAATATTTACAGTACAGCAGCTAGGATCCTACCCTTGTATGGTAAACATCCTCTTGGCAACTTTTTGTTGTGTAACGTGGCTGCAGCATTCAAGAATCATGCGTATTACTCATCCATACTAAAACACCACTGTGGATGGAGTGTTGACTTACAAACTCTCCAAACCAGTCAGCAGTTGGAGCATTAAAGGAGCTAAATGTACTAAGTCATAAATGACGGAGATGTGTCATCAGAGATTAAAGGACATGCAAAGTCAATATACTGGCTTCTCCGACAACAACGCTACAGCTAGTGTTATTCGCTATCCTCTGAGACGACTTCGCCCACCGCCTGATCGTCTCCTATTTGACTGCTGGTCTAGGATTTGCAAACAATACAACACAAACAATACATTAACTGATCAATTTACAGCGTAGGACTTGTCGTCACCAAAATAGAATAATTGTGCTCGTCTCAAAATATAACTTTGCACTCAGCTCGTCTTGCGCTTGTGTTCCTTCGGTGTCCTCAATCTGGCAACCAGACTTATATAAATATCTAAAGTCTGATGGCAGCACTCTTGCCGTTTCTGGTTTCAGGCCCAGGCTCTGTGCCGTCTCCCCCCTGAGGTTCTGCTATAACATAGCATAGCATAACATAGTAGGACTGCTGGATCAGTAGATCTGCTATAACATAGTAGGACCGCTGGATCAGTAGTTCTGCTGTAACATAGTAGGACCGCTGGATCAGTAGTTCTGCTATAACATAGTAGGACCGCTGGATCAGTAGATCTGCTATAACATAGTAGGACCGCTGGATCAGTAGTTCTGCTATAACATAGTAGGACCGCTGGATCAGTAGTTCTGCTATAACATAGTAGGACTGCTGGATCCCAGAGGAACTAGACAGTAATACCACAGTGTGTGTGTGAGTCCTGTGTCTGAGTTCTGTGTGGTTGTGGGGCCTCCCAGGAGCGGCAGCTGCACTCCCATGCCGGCATGCTGGAGTCGTTTGAGAAGGACCTGAGCTACCTGCAGCAGCCGGGCCCCGAGGGCCGCAAGCCCCGAGCCAAGGAGCTGGACGAGCTGCGGGTCAGGGAGGAATACCTGCTGCACGAGGTATGTGTGTGTGTGTCAGTCTGTGTCTGTCTGTTTGTGTGTCTGTGTCTCTGTCTCTGGCTGACTGTGTGTGTGTGTCTGTGTGTCTGCCTGCCTGTGTGTGTGTGTGTGTGTGTGTGGGGGGGGGGGGGGGGCACATGCATATGTGTGTAAATACAGCGTGTGTGTATCGGAATAGGTTCTGGGAAAAGCTGATTTTCGCAATAAGCAGCGGAAGAATTCACAGCAATATGTGAATTATCGCTCAGAGCTTTGTGTGTTTTAACATTAGGAAATGTTTGTGGAAATGCCCCGATTTGTTCATTTGTTTCACCATACGTTTTACATGTTTTATGTGTCCATGTTTTAGCATTGCGAAAGATCTCGCTCTTATTCAAGTGTCCACAAGGGAATATTTTCGGTAAAATTGACCCCCCGTCTCCCGTGTCTTTAAACCCCGGTCAGAAATGCCGCTACGAGGGTTACATCGCTGTGCTGGAGGCGTGGCGGAGCTTAAACCTGTTCGACGCCACCACCCCAGGCGACTCAGAACTCAGGCATCTGGACAAAGCCATGTTTAGAAACTTTCTGGAGGACATCGAGGAGGAGAGCGAGGTGCTGGGGCTGAAGAAGTCCGTCTCCAGCCCCTCCCTGGAGTTCGAGATGGCGCCCCCCGTGGTCAAAGTGAGGCGCAACGTCTCCGAAAGACGGACTTATCGCAGGATTGTCGCCCGGCGAACCAAAGACCTCTGAGGGACGTTGTGCGGACAGTGTTGACCGTCGGTAGTTCGACTGTGTGTACGAGAGCCTTAGGGATTAGGTGTTGCCGCTTGGCAGCAATGCATTTAGGGTACTGTAGTCTTCAGTGATTTAGTTAGGAACTAGGATGATTGAGGCAAATGGGATTCATCTTTCCCCCCGTTGTAAGCTTGTCTCTGAAATGGTCCTTTAGTCATATGTTATACATTTGTTCTTGGTTTGCACTTTTACAAAAAAGAACCTCAATGACTCTTGTATTTAGTTGTCAAAAACAACATGTTTTTTTTATGTTGAATAGCTCAAAACTGAAAGGTGGACCTAAATAGTTTAGTTGTGTTTACGTGGTTCCATAATAGTGAGTTACTTAGTTATTACTTTGTTGTCATTGCTGGCTTGGAGGCCTTTGCGGTGTCCCACCACTAGAGGGCGCTGTATCATAGAACATATCATTAAATGAAGTTGACGGTACAAGGTGCGGTTTAAAAGATATTTACGTTTGTTACATTTTAAATGGTCTTAATTGCACTGTTGATTTAAGAAGAGCTTATATATTTTTATATTTTTTGTGCATCTGTTATAAACCTGTCACTGTTACAACTGTGTTCTTCACATGAAGGCTTATTTCCTTAAACCCCTCATGTCCAATCATAGAAAATAAAAAAATAAATAAAATAATGTTCTTAGATTTATCATTTTAAAGTAGAAAAATATAATTACACAAAAATCATACGAAAATTGGTTATCCATAAAATAATCAGTAAATATATTTGTTCTATAATATGATATATTTATATAATATACATTTGTGATACTGTAGGTTCAGTATATATGTAGGATCTCCCATTTCATTGTGTGTGTGTGTGTGTGTGTGTGTGTGTGTGTGTGTGTGTGTGTGATCTTAGTGGCACAGACCCCATTTTGTTCTCTTTCAGCCTGACATGATGGGCACAGTGGTCAGCCTGGGGTGAATGACAATAAGAACAGGATGTTTACTACCCCCCACCTCTCTTGCCACATATACACACACACACACACACACACACACACACACACACACACACACACACACACACATTCCACGTTGTATGTCATGACATGCAGGAATGTGATTGGACAATAGGAAACGCAAGGAAGAGCAGACACAATACAGACTGGGTCACCCCGTCCTGCTGTCCCAAGCTCTGTGCTCCTGCCTGGAGCCACACATCGAAACAAGCCCTCCTTCGAAGTCTGTACTATCAGACTAGTCCTCTTAGAAATATACTATACTATATACTATTTACCACCACTTATAGCAGTGGTAGTCTAGCCAAGGTGAGCTCTGACAATGATTTGTGGGATCCAATACAGATCATGACTCGCTATTATTATTGATTCTTTATTCCACCTAAGGCAATGCATCCTGCATTTCAATACTTATTTTTTTGTGTATGAAACATTGCGACATTGATAATTAATACCTACAACTTTTAAATATTTGTGTCTTAGTCGTTAAATGAAACACCTGTTATAGGGGCGAAACAAAGAAAGTCAAAATCCATTTCTCCAGGAGGTACAACAAACAGAGGGGGGCTTTTATTGTGTAGTGGCTGATCGTGATCAGTGGTTGTATTGAATGGTTGGCGGCTGGGGAGGTCGCGTGAGGAAGTGCTCTCCATTCCCCGCTATGGAGGAACAACGTGTCATTAAGATAAAGTCACATTATCTGGACGGGGTTTGATGGACGGGGTGGTATGAGTGGCAGCTGAGCCCCCCAGGGCTGGGGGGGGGGGGGGCTACACCTTGTTGGGTGGGGCAATGTGTGTGTGTGTGTGTGTGTGTGTGTGTGAATGAAAGGAGACCTCATCGGCTGCTAAACCCAAATTAAATGTTCTTGGGTGACTGAGTTGTCGTCGTGCGGGGGGGCCTTTTATTTCGGACTGAAGTTTTGTCCAATAAAAGTAACGAATGTTTTTACAATGATGTCTATTTCCCTTTTGTGTCATAACAGCATGCATGTGTGTGAGAGAAAGATGTTGGTTTAGTAGAGAGAGAGAGAGAGAGAGAGAGACAGAGAGAGAGACAGATAGAGAGACAGAGACAGAGAGAGAGACAGAGAGACAGAGAGTGAGACAGAGACAGAGAGACAGAGAGAGAGAGAGCTCTTTGACCATAGCGGTCCTCTCTTTCACGTGGCCGTCCCACCATGACATTAAAGGTGATGGTTTGCTTGTTCTAGAAAAGCCAACTGTCTGTCTGCACCCCCCCCCCCCCCCCCCCCCCCCCACCCACCCCACCCCCCCTCCCTCTCCAGACACTATAAGTGGTGGTAGCAGTGGGGGCCCCAGAGAGAGAGGACCACCACACTCTCTGGGCTCTCTGGGGATCAGAGGGCATCGTCGACAAGAAATTGGCCTGTTTTGTTTTGTTGGAGTTTTTTTTTCTTCTTTTTCTCCTCCTCCTCTCGTTCCACCCCTCGGTCCGCCAGGCTGGGGGTCTTCTCAGGGGAGATTTTCGGTGCTCAGTCAGGCCTGGTTGAGTAATTAAAAGGGCAAGAACCCAAGTTGCGATCATTAGGGAAGCTTGTCCAGCGTGCTGTTTATGCTTTGGCTTCACCCGGGCGGCACAAAAGCCTCTAAATAGCGCCCCCTGATTAAAAAAAAAAGAAGAAAAAAAAGAAAAGAAAAAGCATTCCTGGCCCCCAATTTTTTTCATTTGCCCCCCTCCCCCCCCCCCCCCCCTTCGATCCGATATGACAAAACACCTGCATTGTTTTGACCGCAGCTCAACCGCTCGCTGTACAACTCCCGAAAGTTAATCGTTATCAAATATATATATATATCAGCACACAGGACACTTTGGCTCCTGTGTGGCTTCATAGTTTTGTGACGTATGACACGCGATAACGTTATCAGACAAATGAAAGAAAACGGTAGCCTACAATGCCCATCGAAGTCTGTAAAACCGACTCATTAGGTCAGGCTACATGGTCTGTGATATTGATTAAAGGGCCTAACATGTGAGTGTGATTAGCCATTACCAGCCGTTTCAAAATTGTCATGTGACTACCCTCTAGTGACATCACAAGTGGGAGTGTCTGTCCACCCAGATGTATGATGGATAGATGAGCCTACCGGTTGGTACAGTCCACTGGGTAGGCTGGTAGACTGATCTAGTCGTCATACATCTGGTGTTAGGTTAGAGATGGTTAAGTTTAGGTATTAGGTTAGAGATGGTACAATTTTAGGCTTAGTCTCAGGTTAGGTGTTTATGTTTAGTATGCAGCGCGTCGCCAGCCAATCACGGTGTGATTCTGAGCAGTGTGGGCATGTCTAACCAAGAAAAGCAGTGGGATCCATAATAACGCGTCAGTAACTGACTGTTGTTTGGTTGTTGTGTTTCTGTTGCAGGCCTGGTAAAGCGAGGTCATTAACTGGACTACATGCATCTGCTGCTGACCAGCGTGGGTATGAGGGCTGTCTTCACTCTGGCAGCGTCCAAATCTCCACGCTAGCATACTGCGTAGTAGGCGAGAGTAGTATGCAGTGTGTCCGAAATCCTATTTACACATAGTTTGCAAAAAGACAGTATACTATAAGTACCCGGATGGCGTAATATTTCCGGCAAAATTCCTAGTGCAAAAGATGCATACTTTTGGCTGGCATACTAACAGTAATGCCAGAAAACAGTACACACTGTAGTACGTATAGTACGTAGCATGCAGGTCCGGAAGCAGCCTCTCTCTCTCGGCTCTCCGCCGGCAGCCATGCGGGGCAACACGGCGGTCGTCCTTTTTGCATTCGGTTCCTAGTCTTGATTGGGTCGGTTCTTGTTCTTATACGCACAACAACCCAACACCACTTCATTCTCATCATCCATCATACACCCATGAAACCACCGATGAACTGACCTCATTGTTCT
>JAOPHQ010005222.1:47500-52500 GCA_030340625.1 Merluccius polli
ATAAAATATCAAATAAAAACATATATGTAACTATACAAATAACAAATATGTACAGTGTATGCAATATGGGGATGTGCAGAGTTCACAGTCCGGGATGTGCGTTAATGTAACGTCAATAATGTAACGTTCGCCTATTATATGGTAGATCATTTATTTATTAGTATGTGTTATATGTAGTAGTGGTTATAGGCCTTACTTGATATGTAAATCCCCATATGAGGTGCATGGACACAGCAGGAGGTTGAACGCGTCTAATCTATTTGCTTTGCTGGGGGTTTATCTGGGCTGCATGGTGGTGGTCGCCGCTCGGCCGTGGATGCGCTCAGCATCAGCATCAGCATCAGCAGCCGATCCATCACCTCTCCTCCCGTCCCTCCCGTCCCTCTCTCCTGTCAGTCCCTCCCGTCCCTCCCGGACCGGCTGCTCTCGGGGCTCCAGGTGGACCTCGCGCCCCGGCGAACCGTGGCCTCGTTAAAGCGGTGTCGTAATGAGGCTACAAAACGGGGCCGGAATCATTGCAAATAAAACTACATGATGCAGAAAATAAAAAAAAGAGCAGAAATTAAACAGATGCCCATGTTTTCAGGATCATTGCTTTTGTCCTCCTCCTTAAATCGCTGAATTGCCAAAATTATGCGTCATTATGCGGCTTTTTGCATATGAATGCCAAAAATATTGTCATCGTCATCATTAGGCCTACTAATTTCACTAAAAAATAATGAGGATACTTCTACTACTAGTAATGCGAATAGGTTCACAATAATAATAATAATAATAATAATAATAATATTAACAATAATAATAATAGGCTCACAATAAATTATAAGTGAAGTTGTAGGCCTATTATAGCAAGAAAACCCCTTATATAGTGACTCATTAATTTATATTGCTAAATAATACTTAATTAAAAACAATGGGAGCAAGGATAATTTGTCATGCTTTATTTAAAATAATTCTTTTAGAAATTCCCTATTTACATCTTTAATAATATTAATAACAGTATAAGAAAAAGTAGTCACAGTTTTACCAAACATTAGCATGACAATAAACTCCAAACATCATTGAAGCAAAAAAACGAAAGAAATAAAAAGATGTCATTCAAGCATTGTTTCTGAAGGTAAATCTGCCTCCTCCTCTTCTTCATCTCATCATTGTTTCTGAAGGTAAATCTGCCTCCTCCTCTTCTTCATCTCATCATTGTTTCTGAAGGTAAATCTGCCTCCTCATCTTCCTCTTCTTCATCTCATCATTGTTTCTGAAGGTAAATCTCCTCCTCTTCTCATCAGGGAGCTGCATCACATTCGTCATTTACACTATATATACTATATATACACATTGCCAGATCTTTTTTTTTTGTATTTAACGGGTAAAAGTGAACAGTTTGTTGCGATGCGTCATACATACGTATTAATCAGTGCAGTGGGGTAGTCCCTATGTGTTTATTAAAGATATTTCTTTTTTATTTTGTCATATGAATGTGTAGGCCTAACAAACAAACACACACACATTGATTCAGGAAGAAAACAGATGGTTTGAGATGATGGGGCATGAGATTTGAGATTGTAGGCTATAAATAAAAACTACTGTAAACAAAAGTAGGAATAGTTCAATAATAATAATAATAATAATAATAATAATAATAATAATAATAATAATAATGATGATGATAATGATACAAATTGCATATCACATCGCATGTCCATTTAACATTGGAGCAGTAGTGCCAAATGGCACATATGCCAGAATGGAGATCTTTGGCTAAACAGCATTACAATGGAAATATGCACTCCTCAAACCAGACCTCCATAATGTCTCAGTGTTTCTGTAGCTGTAAACGTGCATGAATCTGAGTCACCCTGGGCAATGGTATCGGCAATGACAAATAAATAACATATTAGTTAGCCTTGAGTGGGGTGTGGTGGGGTGGTCCAAAACCAGACGGAATGCATTGCTGGTGCGCTGACAAAAAGTCTTTAAATATTCAAATGCAGTCTGTCCCCCCCCCCCCCACACACACACACACACACACACTGCACTCCTGCCTTGGTCCGAAATCAGAGGTGACACTTCCGTGTATTAAATCCCTGCTTTTGTCGCCTGGTTCACACACACACGTCCCACCGTGAGCGACTAGAGGTGGTCGTAGGCGGCGGTGGACGGCGCGGCCGTGCGGGACGCGGAGCTGTAATAATACGGAGCGCCTGCAGGGGGAGACAGAGTCGTCAGAATTAAACGTAAAAACATATTTCTGTAAAATGGAGCCATTGATAGTAAACCATTTATTCAAATAAGACTATAGTAGGCCTATTGTTTTTTTTATTTCCCTCAAATGTTTTAAGCTATAGCTAAAAGTAACACACGCAGACAGATACAGACTTTGGACCCGTCTACCCAGGATATAAATATATTAGGCTAATATTGTCTAATTATCTATGATAAGTTCCCTATTTAGGAATGAGTGGCCTGGTTAGTGATTAGACAAGCTGATGCTACAGGGGACAGAATAACACCATGCCATGTGACTAACACTGAACATTGCAATACTGCAGTATTTCCTGCAAGCACCATGCATTTCAAGTCCATTAAGTAGGCTACAACTTGGTGTTAATATACCAAACACTTGTGTATCTTTTTGTCATCTTTATCTATCTTTTATTTATTATTTAGATTGTACTTTCTCGAAGGTTTTTAACCTTTGTAGTTTGGTGGTCCATATAGCAACACAATATCTGATGTGATTTCTGAAATAAAGACATATTTACATTTTGCTTATTCTTATTATATCTCATCTTATCTAAATGTAGTACTGCAGTAAAATATTGGGCAGTACATGCCCAATGGTTTACTAAGATGTGTTTTAAGATTTGGTAAACCAGCCAAAAACAAGCCAAAGTAGGAATAGGGAATCGATCTATATTGTATTGATAGCCTATTGTTTATGATCGGTTCTATATTGTATTGATAGTCTATTGTTTATGATCGGTCGTGCCTGCTTATGGTATAAAGTTGATAGATAGACTCCCGTGTAGCGAGGTCACGTCACAGCCTATCAGATAGGCACAAGACTAACAACTGTCTAGAAATTAATATTCATCAGAAAGCTAGGACCTTTGCCATTTAAAAAATCTATTGATATATTTTAAAAATCCTATTTTTCTAAAATACAGGGACATTTCCGGAGACCGCTCCAGCCGTTGGACAGTCCACCAGAAACGGGGACGTCTGGTCCCCCCATCCTACTGCTATTTGTGCGGTCCTGTACTCACCCAGTATGCTGGAGTTAGTGAACCTCCAGGCTTCGCTGTAGGAGGCGTAGGGAGAGTGGCTGTATGTCTGTGTAGTGTAGTCTGCACCTGCAACACCACAACACAACCCCTTAGAGACACAGACAGCACACACCGGGGAAAAACAATACATACCCAACAACACTGACACATGTGATGTATGTGTATACAGATGTACATCACACACTCACGTTTCAGTGACACACACACACACACCTTTCTTTGTTATCAAGACATGTTCTGTCTGTTCTGTGTTGATTTCTCTGTAGCCCAGAAACAGTCTCGGGGCGTCATTCCCAGACGGTTAGTAAGCTCTGTAAACCATTAATCTCAGGCTGTGTACTACTCCCTCACAGCCAGCACTAGCCATGCATAGAAGGCACTGTGTCTTCAGTATGCTAAGCTAACCCCTGGTGGCCCCTAACCATGGGCCCCTTCACATTACTAAACCCTGCCTCGAGTGTTTTGAGCTCTCCTCTTTTGTGATTTTGTGATTTTGTAATTTTGTGATTTTGTGATTTTGTGATTCTGTTCTTTCTGTCCTTTTTTTCAGTTTTTTCTGTTAGTCAGTTCTTTCGTTCTTTCTTTCCTCATCATGCCTCTCCTTCTCATTCTTCTTCTTTATTTTTTTTTTTACAATCCACTATCTAATTGGTAATTATCTTGACTGGAATGAACCCCCCCCCCCAGCCCCCCCACCTTCCTGTGAGTAATTGTGTATGGGCGCTTCCTCGCACTGAGCCCACCCGGAAAAAAAGAAAAAATCAAACCCCCTCATTTCGCGCTTCGAAGGGCAGGCTTCAAATAAAACACACACACACACACACACAGCACACACACACACACACACACACACACACACACACACACACACACACACACACACACACACACACACACACACACACACACCTCTACACACGCACACACACCCCTATACACACACACACACACACACACACAAACACACACATACACAAGCATACAAAACACTACTTTGAGAGCATTTGATGGTAGTAAACAGCCATGGCTCAGGTCGACACTACACAAGACAGCAAGTGCACACCGAGGACCCCCTAGCCCTGCTGCCAGCCCCCCCCCCCCCCCCACCCCCCCCCATGAGTGTGCCATGCTTCTCCATCCCCTACATGAGGCCCCCCTCTTGGTTCCCATGACAACATGCGACCTGCGTGGGGGGTGTGGGCAGCAGGGTGGAACCCCCAGCCTGTTCCCCGTACCCCCCTGGGCTAGTGCACACACACACACGCACAAACACACACACACACACACACACACACACACACACACACACAGACACACACACACATGCTGTCTGATACACGTGCACACTTCAGTGGCTTTGCCAGACTACTCATTAACTCAGTTGGTCTGTTAATCTATAAACCTCGCCAACCGCTCTCCTTATTCCTCCATTTTGATTTTCATCTGTCTCTCTGTTCCCTCGTATCTCCTCTGTCGTATGGCCCGGTTTTAAAACTCATCCCTCTGTGTTTTGGGGCACGAAGGATGTCTTAAAACCTGCACTATGCGGGATTTTGTCAAAGGATGTAAAACAATGTGTGTCTGAAGAATAAAGCTCAATCAACTCGGAGATTGGATTCTCTTTAAATCAAGTGGGGTCAACATTTGAACCCAAGTGTTGTGGTGTGACAAAGTGACATTGAGCAGCTTGTCACCCATAGCGAAACTAAACGT
>JAOPHQ010005222.1:57500-68015 GCA_030340625.1 Merluccius polli
GACGCTGGGCACGGTGTCGCCGTCGCAGACCCCCTCGGCGAGCAGCCGGTCGCGTATCTCCCAGGCGAACATGGTGGGGTTCTGCCGCTTGTAGTCTGCGATCTTCTCCACCACCTTGGGCGTGGCCACCTTGGGCTTCGAGCCGCCGATCACCCCTGGCTTGATGCTGCCCGTCTCATAGTACCTGGGGGGAGGGAGGGAGGGAGGGAGGGACAGGTTCAATTTTCTGTGAAAAAGTATTCCGATTTCTAAAAATCGGAAGGCCCTTTATCCCAAAAGCATGTAGTCTATGTCAGTCTGCACTCCTAAATATGCTAAACATGCAAACTAAATATTAATCATTAAGCACCACACCAAAAAAACACCCAGCGTCCGATACAAACCCCAAGCACAACAAACACATTCCTTCCTCAGTAAATCAGTAAACCGCAAGAGTCCCAAGAGCACAAAAAGGCTATCGCTACGGACATCGACGACAAGGAAGTGAGGAAGAAGCACGTGCCCTCACCGTCCCAAGATCTTGCTGACACACCCGTGGCTGACCCTGAGCTGGCGGGAGATGTCACAGGGCCGGACCCCCTGGTGGGCCATGTCCACGATGCGCTGCCGGATCACCTCCGGGAGCGGGCGGCCATTCACAAACATTCCGCCTAGTTGGTTAAGACCCCCATGACCTGGGGGAGAGGGGAGGATGAACGCACATTAATATATATGGTGGACCCACCTGGGTTAAGGGAGGGGGGGGGGGGGGGGGGAGCCTCGCTCGCCCCCGGGCTCGTTAGACAACGGCCACAGGTGTGCACAGGTAGACGCGCACCTGGGTGCGCATGCGCGCCCATGGGTTCGCGAAGTGGATGTGCTCATGGAAAAAAGGTGTACCTGAGAATACTGACGGGGGAGAATAAGCTGGATACTTATTGACCAAAGTCTTGAGAAAAAACAACACCTTTGTGTCAGTGAGAAACTAAACTTGTAAAAATGTTGCACTATCTTTGATATTATTGCTGCGGGGAATGCTTAAGAACCACCACCCTGTTGAAGGGACAGGATTAGTACTGTATGTTTGAACACTTGAGTTATGGATGACCACCAGTAGGTTGAGATGGACTTAATGTGACCACAGAGCTCTGACAGAACTGCTTTAAACATTGGGATGAAGTTCAACTGCCAATCCAAATCATTTGAATTTGAAATCCTCTGGTCCAGATATCTCTCAGTGTATTTCACTTTCAACTTTTCTAAATTCAGTCCTTCTTTGGCTGAGAGGAGCCTGCAGGAGATTCGTACCCTCCATGTCACTGCGCATTTTGTATGTGTTTGTATGTCTAACTACATATGGGACCTATAATTTGACATAACAAGTCAAATTATAGCTCTTGTGTCAAAGCCTATATAAGGTAATAGAAGATCGTTTGTAATTAGTTTACTAACCCCTTATTTTCAAAATGGTGGCTGTGGTTAAAATGAGTCGATATACTGCTGGATAAATTGATCAAATGTATACGTAATAGGTACTAGTTTAAGTTACATCCTTCTACATCTAATTATTAAATTAACAGTCCTGATAAAATAGTATGTTTGTGTATGTGAATCTTTCATTTATATCATCAGGTTACTGGACACCGTAGAGAAACCATAAGAGTAAAATCAATTACGCTGAACAGAGGAGAAGGAAAGGATTATGTGTTGTGTGGCGGTAACTCCATTAGTCACCACCAGAAAGGACAATTGACAAGTCAACCTCGCAGAGATGCATAAAATTTGGAGTGAAGTAAAAATTACAGCAGGGCTATAAAACACAATTATGACACAGTGGAAAATGATACGCCTACTTGGCTACAGCACTAGGCGATGGAATAATTTGTTATCGTGATAGTCATAAGGAGTTTTACACAATATCGATAGGGTTTATAGGTCTATCATTGTGCAGCTCCAAAATACCATAACAAGTGTTCCTTAAATTATAATGTTGTCGTTTGAGGTTTGATATCAGACAAAACATTTAGTATTATTATTCAAAGAATACTTTTTTTGCAGGCTATACTTAGGCCAGTGTGTTTTCACCTTAATCCGTTCAGATTGGTGATAGCCTAGGCCTACATAAACCACAATATATAGGCCTAGTGATATATTCAGTTCAGAGTTATTTTTGTTAAAGCTTGTTTTAAATCCCTTTTAGTCTCTCGACTCTTATTGCGATATGCAATCTTGAGTTGTTTTTTTTGCCTATGCATTCAAAAATGTTTTATTTACAATCAGTATAGTTTTTTAAATCAGGTATACATATCCAAATGGACCAATTTCTTATACAGGCCTTTAGGCCTATCTACAAATATCATGACAAATTGTCAGTTACCCAAAAAACAGAAATCTTTTGTCTGGCAACATTTAAAGCATGCAACACTGGGAGAGGCCATGGCATTTCATCAGCAGCCGCTCCTCTGACCTGCACCAGTGACTCTGTAAGAAAACTATTGCTTTTAATTTAACCCACTGAGGCGCTCTCTCTCTCTCTCTCTCTCTCTCTTTTGGCCCTTTCCCAGCTTTCATTTCCACATCAAACGGTGCTGGGTGTGTGTGTGTGTGTGTGTGTGTGTGTGTGTGTGTGTGTGTGTGTGTGTGTGTGTGTGGGGGGGGGGGGGTTGTGTGTGTGTGTGTGTGTGTGTGAGGGGGGGGGGGGGGTAGCTATTAACGGTGCTAGCCGAGTGTGTAAAAAATCTCCCCGCCAAGCTTCATCAACCTGCAGGATATTAAAACGAAGTAACCGAAGAGGATCAACATGCGCGCGCATTTATCCTACACCCAGGTGCGTCGGTAACGCGCGGGCACGAAGAAGGCGCCGCATATATATATATATATATATATATATATATATATATATATATATATATATATATATATATATATATATATATATATATAGATAGATAGATAGATAGATACAGTAGATGGATAGAAAGAAAGAAAGAAAGAAAGAAAGAGAGAAAGGAAGAGAGAGAGATGACAGAGAATCAAAGTTACAGACTACAGAGAAAAAGAAAAAAGACAGAATAATTATTAGAATTAAATGTAAAATGACAGTTGTCACAATAAACCCTGTGAAACTCTGTGGTTACTGTATGAAGTGATGGTGAAGGGATGGTGAGGGAATCATACTTAGGGGACAGACTCCTTGAAATATGAACAAGTCACCACCAAATATGAACAAGTCACACCATCGTTGACTTCAATCGACCAATAATAACTTATAGCCTAGAGACAATAATATAGGATTACATATGTTTATAATTTACGGAAATTAAATAATAGGCAAAAAATGTTTAGTTTGAGAATTGAAACGTCTTTTAAAACATGAAATATAGCCTATGGTTAAGAGTAGGGAAACGTACATTTTAATTAGTTTGCCTAGTTTTTTATATTTTGTTTAACGAAATGTTATCATAGTTTTATTTAATTTTAGTTAGTTGGGCCTAAGCAAATCCGCTGAAAGCTGTCATGAACTGCGGCCTGTACTATTTTACCTCCTTCTGCAGCGCAACACGGCAGCCTATTGGCTGCAGCCTAATTATAGGCCACATATCATATGTAAAATGTCTTAATGCGTGCACCCGCTGGTCAGTAGTTGATTTTGATATTCGTTTGTGTTGATATTTTTTGAAGGATAAGATGCAGTCTCGTTCTGGTTTATTTACCTCTTCCCGGGTTGGAGGACATATCCCTGAGGTGATGGTCCAGCTGTCCGAGTTAAAGTGTTTTAGTCCAAGCCTTGTCTGCATGTGTGTGTCCCTGTGTGCTCACCACTCGTTATATGCTGCAAGAGTACAGTATCATTGCATTGTTAATATAATAACAGAGATTATTGGAATAATATAGCTATTTGTTGTGGTTTGGTCCAATTATTTGTAAATGTCTTATTTGGGCAATGATCAGGCCGTCAATTGGTGTTGGAAACATATGTTTCTGGTGGTAGGCTATGTAGTCCCTATAGGCCTAATCGTATGCATAAAGTTCACAATGTCTTTTACTTTTATACTATAACAAATTATATAACATTTTCTATTTGTGTCTTTTGGCGCTTGTCGTTTTACATTTGGGACCAGACGAAATAGTCCCCCGAAGGCATTGAGACTTGATGTATAAAGATGTCAAGAAACAACCGTAGCGACTATGATGGAGAATGGCCCCGCAGAGGCCCCTGGAAATGTGTGAAAGTCTCCTTCCTATCATGTGTGTTTCTTAACCACAATAATAATAATAATCCAACTTGATTATTTTTAATCTATGAAATGTGTAATGACAGGGCTGCTGCAAGGTCTCAAATAATAATCATAAGCCAGACCTATTTTACAAAAAAATTAAAATAAAGTTAAACCGTAAATAAATGTTTCAAATAGGCCATATGACGTTTATAAAGAAATTAAATATAATTTACACGTGCATTAGGTTAATCACTGAGATACTAACTATGTAATGTTTTATGACAAAGTTTATAGATAGTAGCCTAAATTGCATGTACGTATGCAGTGACAAGACTTTCAAAGTAATTCATATTTCAATGAACAATTTGACCTCAGTCCACAATAATTAAAGCCACATAGCCTACACTTGAAACTATTGACACTAATTAAATACAATAGGCCTACGAAACACATATAGGCCAACTGCCCGGTTAGGCCTTAACAAACATCACTGACACAGTTTATTAGCAAATGTGATGTTATTACGCTTATTTGAGGACTTATTTGTTTTGTTTTTACATAGTCGTTTAATTAATAGAGAGGTTCCCACATATTTCCCAAAGAGATTTGCTTGAAATTAATGAATTAACCCATATTTAGAATTTTGTTGCACAACTTTTGAATTTGATAGATCTCATTCAACTGGTAATTAGGTTAAATTACTCACAATTATTTAAATGATTTAGTCATTTTGACTATTTTGACACAAACACACACACACACACACACACACAAAACAATACAAATAGACACGCACACTCAATAACTTTTTTTTTTTTAGATGAATCGTGGTTTTAGGAACATCAAATTAATTGAATAGTTGAATAATTGAATAATTGAAACTGAATTGTATTCATCGAAAGATTAATGAACACAATTAGTTTAATCCAATGTTCTCGTGGGCTGCTTTCCGTTTAGTCGAAGCATTTGACTTGAAATGTGAATACATTACACATGCACATGGTCTGCTGGCTTAGACGGACATTAGGTCCATACTTTTCATTAAAGTTATTTTAGAGATACAGTAAAAAGACGGTATGCGAAATGCTACCTGTCGATACAATGCTGTGCCGTCAGCCCCTGCAGGGTGGCCATCCTCTAGTTTAACACCAGGCTGCCGCCACCACCACATAGAGTTGTAGTCTCATCCATATTAGGCTATTTTTATTATTATTATTATTGTTATTATTATGATTATTATAATTAATATTAGGCTACACATCAATAGCATGTGTCAGCCGTTTGGCTGCGGTTCTCCGTCCCCCGCAGGGGGGGCATCAATTGTAGCATCATATCATTTTAACGAAACGACAACAATGTAAAATCAAATACCTTTTTTTTAAGTCAATGAAAAAAAAAACGCCGAGGAAAAAAAAAGAAAGAAAGAGACTTCTTATATCCACAGGGGGGGGGGGGGGGGGGGGTGACCGCGGTGTCGGTACCGATACAGAGGCAGGTCCGTCGGCGAGGTCCGGGCCGTGTGTGTGTGAGTGTCTGAGTGTGTGTGTGTGTGTGTGAGCGGTGTGAGAGACAACACTATCATGAGGAGAAACGCAGACGCCGCCGCCAATAGGCGCGCCGGCGCCGTTTTATCTGCGCCGCTGCGCCGTGCGGGCGCGAAGAGAGGCCGCCCCCTCCGCGGCCCGCCATTGGCTGGGAGGAGGAGGGAGGACGACCCGGAGGAGGAGAGGAAGGGGGAGGAAAAGGGGGGAGGAGGGCGCGGCTCTCCTTGGGAAAGAGGGGCGTGGCGCAACCAAAAAAAAAAAACCAAAAACCAAAACAAACCCCCATGGATGAGTGATCCTGTGTTTTGATAGCCCACAGACATGGGCAGGAGAAACGGCGACGTTTACGTGGGGGAAACACTTGTCCGTGTTTCCGGGGGAGATGGCTGCTGGTTTTCATTTTACCGCAAGCGACGGTCGCCGCTTTGATTGGACTGGCGCACAAATTGCACAAATTGGGGGCGCAAGTGGTCACCTGCAATTTAGCGCGCGATTAGTTGGGATCGGCGGGTGTCGTTTATCGACCACTTTTAACAACATTAAACAAAATAAAATAAAATATATATTTAGTTTATCAAAGTGGCCACTTCTGCAAGTCTAGCCCATGTTGTGGACTTTCGGAGCTGAGGATTTGCAGCCTTTATATATTTTTCGGCGACGGCCGCGACGTTTAGTTTTGAGTTTTGATTTGAAGCTGGACGCGTTAAATGTTAAAAGTGAAAGTTTGGCGCCGATTTATTGTAAAACTTTCGTGATTTCCATCCGTAGGCCTTTAGGAGCACGTTGTTCCCACTCTTTATTGTTTCTACATCTCTTTCTGCATCAAAATTAACCATATAGCTTAGGCTAGCTATCATAAATGTCTAATCCCGCGACACTGGAGATATAGGCCTATATAGCCTATATAGGCCTATATATTTTATATAGCCTAGGCCTATATATTTCTTCTTCTTCTTAAGTTGAGTTGATTTGCATATTCCGTTAATCTAATGAAGAAAATATAGTTATTTTGTTGAATATTTGGGGGAAATTATAGGCTATACGGAGTTATGTGTGTGTATGTATTTTTTTTGTATAGGCTATGTAGGCCTAGAAATCCCATTGCGGCTCATGTAGGCCTACACGAACAGTTTTGAACGAGGCCCACACATTCACTACAGCAGCCTGGACTTGGATTAAGGTTTAGGAGAAGTCATTAATAGGCCACTTGACTCCGTCGCTATTCGCCGTCTTATTTACAACCGCTTCATTGAATCATCGGAGCCTATAACAGCTTCACACGGGGAAACAGGCTTTACATTACATACACAAACATGTCTCAGAGTCCCCCATGGGTCCAGACGTGGTTACCATAGGATCCCGTCGGTTCTCACGACCCTGTTAAACCAACACCTCGGAGGAGGGCCATCTTTACGACTCCCTTTTTTTTTTGCTTTCATTGTTGTCCGCCTGCGACAAAGTTGGTTTAATGAGCCAAATGGCGCGTGTCACGCATCTCTTCGTGACAACAAAAAAGGGAAAATAATACACCAATAAATATACATGACTATGCATAGGCCCACTGTACGTTTTAATAAAGTGTAGGCCTACGTTTTATAGGCCTGTATACTTCACGTTATTCGGTATAGCCCCGGTTTTAAAAACAGCAAGCAAGAGACGGGTGAAGAGATAGCCTCGTACAGTCCTATATTTAATGACTTAGGCCTATATGTCAAAAACAACAACAACAACAAATGACCAGTGGCAAACCATATACGGAAACTCAGTCTTTCAACTCTCTTTAATTGAAGTCCTGTTTTCTTCTTCTTCTTCTTCTTCTTCTTCTTCTTCTTCTTCTTCTTCTTCTTCTTCTTCTTCTTCTTCTTCTTCTTCTTCTTCTTCTTCTTCTCCTCCTCCTCCTCCTCCTCCTCCTCCTCCTCCTCCTCCTCCTCCTCCTCCTCCTTCTTCTTCTTCTTCTTCTTCTTCTTCTTCTTCTTCTTCTTCTTCTTCTTCTTCTTCTTCTTCTTCTTCTTCTTCTTCTTCTTCTTCTTCTTCTTCTTTCCTTTTCTTCACTGCTCTGAACAATGGGAGCCGGTGTTGTGAACTAAATACCAGCGTCAGGGGAGTATAAAGGTATAATCATCGGCATCAGCATCAGATGGAAGAAGCGCACAATGCATTTGTAAAGCGGCGCAAAAAAAAAGCCGCAGCAAAGCGCCGCGGGTCGCATCTGGGCTGGGTCAGGGAAACAAGGAGAGGTTATGGAGAGTTTAACTAGGGATTAAAACCTCACACCCTAATAGTTACTATTATTACTATTAGTAAGAGTGCCTGTGGGAAATGCATCCACTCAGAGCCACGCATACCTGATTAAAATATAAGGACAATATGCTGAGTTTAGGTGATAAACTCAGTATGTAGAACATGAGCCCAACGAGCCCCTGTGATTGATGATTTTATTGCCTGTAAATGTACAAACCAGTACCACACATGTACACTAAGTTTAGGGTTACAGGCTATAGGCCTATATAATTATATCAATATCACTAGGCCTATACACATTATGGTAGCTATAATGATTACTTTTACGTGCACATATCTGCTATAGGCCAATACGTCACCAGCAGTCAGATGTTCAATATAATCAAGCTGGGAAAATGCATTTCTTCATAGGCCTATAGGAATCCTATACGGAAATATAACATCAACTATAAAAATAATATTAATATTATAATATTATTTAGCTTATAGCCCTTTTCCATTTTTATAAACCTTTTTAGTTCATAGGCCTATTGATCAGTTCAACCGCACGTCTTATTCATCGGCGGTGTGTGATTCTGTTGGGAGATTACGCTATACTGTAAACATGCTGAAGTGTGTGATGTGGATATCTCAGCTCCTGGGGCCAAAATGTCTTTTTTTTCTTCTTTCCTAAACCAGACTCGTCCACAGTGACCCAAGGCGACAGGTGTCAGAGAGGAACAAGGTTAATAGGTCAGACAAATAGCTTCCGTCCCCAAAGATAACCAAAACCGATCGCAAACCGATTCGCTGAATTGAACTGTTGTGGTGGCGGGAGGTCTGATTATTTTTGATTTATTTTATCTGATTATTTTATTATTTATCTTATTTTAACTTTTAAAATGAGACCGCTTAATGTCCGCTTACTGTAAAACCCATCCCGCTCCAACATATGAACGAATAGACTATTCGAATCAAGCCTAGAGGATATTGATTAAATATATACAACTAATATACTACCATGATTTCAAATGACATCAATAAGAAATTGATTATAGGCCTACACATGATTACATTTTTTTTTTTTAACACTGGCGCAAAGTGACGCTCAGCACACTGCGGGTCGCCTATTGTTGCGCATCTCGGCGCGCGTTCTCGTGCGTAAAGTGCGCGTCACGCGCCACCGGCGAAAGTAAGCTCGCTGCGTGATTGGCTGACTACTTGCCGTGCGCTCTCCCAGGGTGATGCATTGCCTCTCCCTTCGCCCCCCCCCATCCTCCCCCCCCTCCTCCCCGCCACCCCCCCCTCTCCCCCCCCCCTCTCCCCCCCCCCCCTCCCCCCCCCCCCCCCTCCATCCTCCCCCCCGCTTGTCTCTACACGCGCTCCATAAGATAAATGGACCAGGGGAAAAGCCCACTTAATGACAACTTTTATAAATCTACCGGCGAGGTTGTCTCCTTGTGGTCAGCGGTTCGAGATGAGCCAGATAATTAGATGATAATAGCTGAAGAAACACCTCAATATGGATGAATCCATTAGTTCACCCTGCTTTGCTCTTTCCTCCGCGGTGCCATCGCTGTATGATGTAACATTGCAGCCTATTGCGAAAAAAACAGAGGGGGCCTTATCTCATAAGTTGTAACTCATTAAAATCTAACTTTATCTCCATCTCTGCCTATAGGCCTGGTAGTACATTGTCAGAATTAACACAAATATCTGTGTTAAAGCTTCTTGGGTATTTCAAATCTGGTCCGTCAGGGTCTTATAATCCAGGAGCATCACTCTCCTTACCAACACAGAGGTGGAAACACAGCTGGAATAAGAAATCTCACTTTTGGAGAAGTGACCTAGAGCTGCGTGGAGCTTAGAGGAAGCCTGTCCTCTATAGGTCCCAATATGATATCAAAGGTGCCCCTTGTGTACTATAATGGTAATAGCGCGCGATGCTAAACGGCCTGATCGCTCTTCTTTGAGTGCGTTCCCTTTCATCCCCCCCACAAGACCTCTAGACCATCTGTTCTTTCCCCCCATCTTTCTCCTCCTTCTCCTTCTTCTCCTCCTTCCTCTTCTTCTTCTTCTTCTACTTCTTCTTCTCATCTTCCTGTGTTTTGTGTACCGTGCGGCACTCCCCCACGGCCTGCCCCTTCCATTGTCCCTCTTTCACCCTCGATTTCCGCTTTGCTGTTGCCCTCTGACCCCCCCCCCCCCCCTCCACCCCTTAGCCCCCCCACCACCACCACCACCACCACCCCAACCCCTTCCATGCTGGCATAGAAACCCCAAAACCTTCTTGTTCTCCCGTTGACTGCACCCACTGAGGGGCTGATGTCTTTGGGGTGTGTGTGTGTGTGTGTGTGTGTGTGTGTGGGGGGGGGGGGGGTAGGGGGGGGGTAGGGGGGGGTGGTGGTTAATAACTGTTACCAGCAAGCTGCTTACACACTCCCAGTATGGTAGCCATTGTGGGGCCTACAATGGCACACACACAGGCCAGCGTTGGCCATTAGCAGAAAGAGTCGCCGGCTATCGTATGTCCCAGTGTGGCGCCGAGTGGT
>JAOPHQ010005223.1:0-40000 GCA_030340625.1 Merluccius polli
CCCCCCCCCCCCCCCCCCCAACCCCGGACGCGCACGGACCCCAAGGCTGGACTACAGCAGCTCCTCTCCGGGCATCGCTCCTGTGCAGCCGCCGCCAAAACCTCCGTCTGCAAACCAGCAAACCGTTTTTCAAAAAAAAACCCCGAGCATCCGTGTTTCAGGGGGGGGGTCTTCCCTTTTTTCTTTCAGCCCCCCTAAATGTGCATTTTTTTCCCCGAGCCCGGCGAAATGCACATATGAGGTTTTTTTTTTAAAAAGCCACGATGTCTAAGCGGTCAACAGTCTGCAGGAGGATCGCTGTCTCATCTTGTGCAATGTTTTCTGCCGTTGACGAGGAGAACCGGTGGGGGACGATCGCAGATGTGAACACAGGTAAAACGAATACGAATACGGAAAAAGCGAATAAACAAACAAAGCTTTGCATGGAAACAACTTGTGATCGCCAGTATTTTCTCGGGGGTTACGCGGAGCAGCGAACAGCCCCGCTAGGCTGAAAGCGATGGGGGGAAAAAAGAGACTGAGAGAAGTGGGGAAAAGAGCAGACCGTGAAAACACAAGAAAAGAAACAAACGCAAAGTGGAAAACTTACAATTTCTCGCTGCCGCTTTGTGATCTTCGCTTTTTAATCCAGTAATGAGTCGGTTTAGCTAAAGATCCCATCAAGGCAGTCCGCTTTTTGGTCAGTTTGCGCTTAGGATGGCAAAAGAAAGATCATTGTTGTCGCCGAGTGTAAAAACGGAGTAGTAGGCTATTAGTTGTAAAGGCAATATACAAAATAATTCGGATGCAAAGCAGGCGATGAGTCTTGTGTTGGAGGGAGCGAGGAAGAGGTGAAAGTGAGATCTGATGATTGAAAAGAAAAAAACTCTTTGGATCTTTATTCCTGCTAATTAGTTTCCTGCAAAAAAATGGCTGTGATTAATTCAGTGCGCATGTGCTTCATTACACAGGCACGGAGGGAAGGGCTAATTAGCCGCCTTCTGGATCAATAAGATCCAGCAGAGGAGAGAGGGAGGGAGGGAGGGAGGGAGGCAGAGAGAGGAGGGAGGGAGGGATGGATAGATACAAGTAGGAAAAAAAGACTAAAGTAATGATCAGGAATTTAAAAAATATGGAATTAAAGAAGAGCGCAAAGTAAGAGTTTGATGATAGGACAAAGACGGGGAAAGTGAAGACTAGAATAAGCCGCGGAGATATCCACTCAGCTCTTTTTGGGTCTCCTTCAATCCTTCTAGTTTCAAAAAACAAAACCTGAACAAGTCTAGTTTAGTATAGGCTAGTTTAATAAAAATGACGCACGCTTATACGATTTTATCATAAGTGGAAAAAACAAACACGTTTGTGTATTTTGTAGGCCTATATCTTGTTTGACGGCTGATAAGGCACGGTCGGAATAAAGAGTTGAAATGTGATGGCTGCTTCGGAAAGGTGTTTTCATTTGTAGAGGAATATATTGACTATAGGCTGCCGTGTATACGGGAAGCGTTAGACGATGCAGACTCATAGTGAAGTAGGTCTATACTGCCTAACTCTATTGTTGTAAACAACAGCAACACAGCTGCTAGATAGTTTACAGACAACTTAAAGGCTTCCTTGTTTTAAGAGTTGAAGCAATGGACTGTGAGACGAAGAAGGAAGCAAAGGTGACTGCAAATGGTAGGAAACTTTATTATAGTAGGCTATAGTTATGGTTATCGTCCTTGTCGTAGTTGTAGTTATAGTTGGTTATAGAGAATCCCGAGTGTTTCTTAATTATACTTTCAGATACAGCGCTGATATTAGACTATATAGGCCTATACAATTTAATTATTACACACAGCATTAAACTTAAACTATCTTGACGTAGCCTAAGCTATAACAAACACCGCAAAACGGCTTTCAAAAACACAATTTGACATTTAATTTGGCTTATAAACAACCTCATAATTCAGCAAGACTAACGCAAAGGGCTATTCCCATCAGCATTCAAAAACCAACAGACGACATTGTTTAACACGTACATTTAACTATTTAATGGTTAAAACGTTTTTCACCTGAATAACAAACACATAAGCCAAATAGGTAAAATATACAATTAAATGAGAAAAGGAACGGCGTATATTTTTCCCATGCGGAGACGGACTAGTGCATGGTCATAAAGTTACACCAAAATAGGCCTAAACAAAATATTTTTGATGTACAAAATTTGATTTTTAATAGTTTCAAAGCATGAGCATTGTCATGAACGTTGAGTAAACCACTCAAGTAACCTACAATTGTAAAACTCCTGAATGCAACCCAAGTTCAACGCAACACAAATGGCTTATTTAAGAACATGTTTGTAGGCCTACGCTATGTGCCTATATGCGTATGCACAGGCCTATAGGCTACTTAATTATTAGATAAAATATTTATCTTCAGCCTTCCAGACATTTACAAAATCTAGGCTAAAAGCCCTACAGTATGACAAACCATGCATAGTCATGTGTCTGAGTAAACGACAGGTGAACGGAATATCCTGCCATCTAGGTGCACACACCACTGGACGCAATGGCAAACATGTGCATACTCCGATGCTTTCCACTGACACATGTACAACACCTCGATTGACAGCAAGACATTCATGCGTTTGTCTATATGTCAATTAATGCACACGGGCATTAATTGTATGTTTTTTTTGTTATGCTGTAGATTGCCTGTGATAGATCATTTTTATGCATTTCGGATGTGTATTTTTTTTTCTCTGCATATATTGATGTGCTATAGCCTAATAATGTGTCTCGTGTTGTATTTGATTTTATTATTTTGTGTCGATTGTTGCTAGAATAACAATACCGATTTACTCATTCTCTCTCTCTCTCTCTCTCTCTCTCTCTCTCTCTCTCTCTCTCTCTCTCTCTCTCTCTCTCTCTCTCTCTCTCTCTTTAAAAAAAAAAAAAAACGAGTTCGCCCTTACAGCGTTTGGCTTTATAACGGATATCAACATGTCATTAAGTGTTATCGGAATTAAAAGATACCAAAAATAAATCAACTTTTGAGTCCCCCTGTGTTCTTTGTGATGATAATGTTGACTCTTTAAGACATGGACAATCCCTCGCTTTCAGTGTGCACAATTCTTTAGGAAAGAGCTAACTAAGTGCATGTTCAACTACAAATGATCTACATACAATGTTGAAGTTATATTAATGACACTTGGATACTGGTAATAACTTTCTACTTTTTTTTTAATCGGTGCGCCAGTTTAATGAAATAGGAATAACACATATCAACACAATTCAGCTTATTTTTACTTATTGATATTTAAAGCCTAGTAGGCTTATGGTTGAGTGATATTTTAAATACAATTTTCCTTTTGCATAACATTTTTGATTATTTCACCATACGATATGCCTCTGTCTGCAGATCTAGTGAATCCCAAGCAACAAATATCGAAAACAATATTGAATGTAAAATATGTATAGGTCCTTTATCACAAATTACGTCTGTCCGTCTGTCTGTCTACTCTCTCTCTCTGTCTCTGTCTCTGTCTCTGTCTCTCTCTCTCTCTCTCTCTCTCTCTCTCTCTCTCTCTCTCTCTCTCTCTCTCTCTCTCTCTCTCTCTCTCAGCGTCCACCTGACGGACATTAAACCAGGTAGGGCCTATAATAGGTCTCCATGTGTTTGGTCAAGAGGATCCATAGTCAAAGAATATGCGCGGGTCCATCACACATGCGAACATTTTGCAATCTGAGAATCAGGCCAGAAAAAAAGCCAGAACGGGTTCACGTTGTGTAAGGGGGTAGAGGACATTGCACAAAAAGAATTAAGCTAAAAATCGTGTGCCTGGGGAGTAAAAAGAACAAATAAAACGGTAGGCCCTATCAATCCTGTAAGTCGTGTGTAAGCCATCGCCAAAGTCGACTAAACAATGAAGACCACATGGTGCATGGCCGAACGACCAGATCCCGTGCATATAAGCTATGAAAAGACGACGCCAGACGTAGGCCTATGGGCCTTGCAGCAGCAAGGGCACGCATTTGTGAAAGGGAAAAAGGGGGAACCTGACGGGTCTGCAGCTTTTGTATTTACCAGCACTCAATTGCCTCTCTGCGGGAAGGATAACTGTCCACGTGCCAAGCTCAATAGGCATACGCCGATGAGTGGCATGGCAAATCCAACACAACCTGTAGCTATGACAGCCCGTGAATATGACAAAGAAACGCAGAATGGCTTAAAATGCAAAATGTTCCCTCTATTTGGGCGCATGAAAGCAATTGACCATCACAGAATTGCAAGGAACAAAACATCCTATTCAGTCCGAGTGCAGGAGCAGTAATCTGTTGTAAGTCCGTGACAGGAGCCATCCCAACTTCCATGTGTTAACTTATATCCTTAAATATTCTGTCTTTTCATTTTCAACCGCTCTCTCCATCTCTGTCCTTTCCCTTCCACACGCGCAGGCGTGCGTGTGACAATGCGTGTGTGTGTGTGTGTGTGTGTGTGATTTAAGAGGGATGAGCATGAATGTATTTTTTTTTAAACAACAGCTCTCTAGCAGAGTAACGTGATGTTGTTTACGCGGTGCTGGCGCTATCCTAATACTCGTGTCATACATCGTCGTTATGTGGAGTATCAGTTGGCTTATGCGAGTGTAGTTTCTGTGTGGAGGCTGGTGGTGACCGGCTGTGTGCGTGTGTGTGTGTGTGTGTGTGTGTGTGTGTGCTCTCTGGGTGGATAGGGCAGCGGAGCCAGGTGCAATGGCAGCGCCCTCTTATGTTCAGTCTGACCATAAGGGATCAAGGAGCGCGTGCACCCTCCGCGTAAACGGAACGCATCCGCCATTCTCACACGACACGATCGTCGTCGGATAAGTCTACGTTGGCACCCAAAGGAGACAAAAGTCCGTCATTTGTTTATATTAATTTGCATGCAAAAAGGCAAATGCAAAAACTAAACCAAAAGAACGAACCAATCAGGATATATAGGCCCATATCTAGTAGGCTTATATATATATAGGCCCATATCTAATATATATATATATATATATATATATATATATATATATATATATATATATATATATATATATATATATATATAGGCCTACATATAGCCTATATATATTGACTATAGATCGATATATGCCTTTATATAATAACCATAATTGTTGAAATAAATATATTAGGCTATAGGCTACAATACATTAGACCAATAACGTTTCATATTAATATAGGCCTAATAGGACCTTTTTATTTTGCTTATATAGAATATGTTGCAGGACTGGTATCCTATTCGTTATTAGCCTATATTTTGTGATGTCTCTACATCAGTACCAAAATGTTATAGGCTGGCTAGAAATATGGCTACGTGTGACATTAAATATTCGTAATGTATTTGTTGGTAACGATAGAGTTTCTCCTTGTAGGCCTAATAAAGCCTTCTTATTTGATTGTATTCTTTATGTTTAGTGAGTATGCACGTATTGGTATGCCTATTTAGGCCTATTCTAAAGAAGGTGCCCTTTACATTTATTCAGGGTCCTGTTTGGTGTAGAATTAGGGTACGGCCATTCCTCTGTAAACTTTAATTCTATTAATCTATTGGTGATTGTTTGCGATACTCCTATCTCCTTGTAGGCTACAATTAAATGTTCGTTGGGGATTTCGTTTTTAAAAAAGTTGTTTTTTTGCACGTGCTTATTTTTTTAGCCATAGCCTATTGTTAATAATACAAATTCGTTTCGTCGTGGAAAACGTATTTTGACATACAATCTAGGACGCAAATAGGCCTATGAATGAGACATCACAAACAAGTTGAGAGACAAGAGAGACAGTGAAGCTGTGTGTGCAGGATGGAGAGGAGAGGCGCCATGACGGTTTAAAGAGATCGACAACATATTCCAACGGCCGTCTGGTCAGTCCGCTTATTTACATGAGAAAAAGAGGCCACTACTTAATTTACTCCTCAAACATACACTTGCATGCATTATTTAAATAGTCTTTACACTTTTGTATAGCCTATATAAATATGTTTAAAAATAAATATGCTATAGGCCTATTTGTAAACGATGTGTAGGCCTAGGCCTATATTTAATATAAATCACAAATATATAGTGTGTTTGTTGTTTGTTGCATTTTTTCTATTCTAGCATGTCGAGAGCGCGCGTGGCTTGTGTGTGTGTGTGTGTGCGCGCGTGTGTGTATGTGTGCGCGTGTGTGTATGTGTGCGTGTGTGCGTTCGTGTGTGTGTGTGTGTGTGTGTGTGTGTCCGCCCGCGCGCGCGGGCGCGTGTGTGTTGAAGGGAGAAGGTGGTAATGGTAGCCTAATCCAAACTGTGTCCAAGATTATTTGAAAACGTCTGTTAACCACGATTATCTAAATAATCATTAGGCCTATAAAATGGCATTAATGCATAATTTATGCAAACACTAATAAATAGAAATAGGAGAAAATCCTTCCAGTTGCCCATGGCGCAGCCTCATCACCCCTTCTCCTAAAGGATGCTTTTAGATCAGCTAGGGACTACAAACTAATTGTTTACCTGCGATTTATAAACGAGTGAAGCACACATGACCCTATTCACGACTAGACAATCAATGATCATTTTAACAACATCTGCATTTGCCATAACCGATCATAAATAAACATACAAATGATCCAGTATCATGCGAAGGGAACACAATCGTTTTGGGATAGCCTGCACGCTTCCCTTTGCGTTAGTCAACATGCATACACATTGTATGGGTGTATTTCACAAAGAAACAAGCAGTCCCAATAAGTAGGCCCACAATGGCCACACAAAGTTGCCTGCAATACAACGAAACCGTCCGCATCACGCAGCATCCCGTGGCCTCCGACGACGACGCATACTGCAGTGCAAGTGAAGACATACATACAGGCCTACAGCGGAGAGCTGCTGTCATATAGGGTGGGGTGAAAGACAGGCGTGGCTTTATTTTTTTGGGGGGGGGGGGGGGGGGGGGTTACCGGTTCTCGGAGGGAGAGGGAGAGAGAGAGAGGGGGGGGGGGGGGGGGGGGGGGGGTGTACACCGATTAAGACAGATGACCCCCAAAAACCAGAGCCGTACCGTACATAGGACCACGTACCAGAGCCGTACATAGGACCACGTACCAGAGCCGTACATAGGACCACGTCAACAGCGTGTGTTGCTGCGATGGCAGAGCTATCTACACTTCCCTCGCACGATGCACACTTTATCTTCAATAACACTGACCTACAAAAACAGTGCATTTCCTCCGACACTGAAGCCGGGGAGCAGCCTCCTCCTCCTCCTCCTCCTCCTCCTCCTCCTCCTCCTCCTCCTCCTCCTCCTCCTCCTCCTCCTCCGCCTCCTCCTCCGCCTCCTCCAGACAGTAGGCTCGGTGATGAGAGCTGACAGGTGGAAGCGGACAGAGAAGGGCAGCCAGCATCTCGGATTATCGCCAAGGGTCAAACTCCACATCCTCCACCGCCTCCCGATGCCTGTTATTATTTATGTAGCCTACACGACATAAATCAGTCCCCGCACAATGTGCACAGGCTTGGGTTTGAAATGGGGGGGGGGGGGGGGGGGAATAAAAAATCGTCCTACAGCGCAGAGAGATTAAAACACGACAAATGCACAATAATCGGAGAATAACTCCGACAAATAAATGACTACTATTCGGTCACCAGTGAGTGTTGATTGATCTGGGTTTCTAACAAGGAGGGCCATTCAATATTAGACTTGCTTAAATAGGCCTGTTACGCCTATATTTTTTTCATAATGTATTTGTCAGAAGACATCCTCCCTCTCTTAAGACGAATATCAACTAAAATGACGAGATGGGGGGGGGGGGGGGGGGTTAACCTATATTAGCAGGTTAACAACCTCTGTACATAGTGAGTATTACTGGGCCATTACAGCAGGTGATTAGTAGACCCCTTTAAGTGAGCTCGTAAAATCAAGTAATGGTTGAAGGTGTTTATTTTCAGCTTGACACTATATGCCGACTGCTTGGACGGATGAACTGCGATCTTAAAACAGATGCACACAAATAATGCACCTAACAATGCTTTATTATAATTCGTTGTTGAGTGTTAATTTGCTAAACGTTTAAATAACCTATATTTCTATTGCATATGATGTTGAAGTGCAAGTTATTACTGTTACCTGTAATTACTGTTACCAGTAGAGGATTATTAATATGTGTAATATTGGCGAATCATGCATGTGATTTCAGTATACAACTAATAAAAATGATTAACTATATATGCAATAGTGATTAATTATTCATGTGAGTCATATCTTGTGATAATTCCTAAATGTCATAATTCAGAGTCATATACAGTTCTGAGTCCTAGATGTAATATTGGGGAATGTATATGGAAGAGTGACTGTAGGCCTATTGCATCACCTGGTTAACTCTATAGCCCATCATATCTTACATATTTGTCAAATTAATTGTTATGAATGTACTTAATCTGTACTTATAACTGTATAATGCATGTGGACGATGACAAATTAACCTGCCAAACTGTTTTGAAAAATGATTCAGATTTGCACCTGCAAAGTAAGATGTGCTGTGTGTTTTACAAAAGTAAAATGCTGACTAGATTATTTACATGTTCAATTCACTTGGGGTCATGCTAAATTTGATTGTTTTTAAATAATATGTAATGTCAGTCAATTTTGAATATAAATATTAAGGTTAGACAGTCAAGAAACAGTTTCCTGACAAGCCCACATTTCATATAGCAGTCTAAGGTAGGGGATATGCCAACCATTCCCTAAGTCAAACCTATAAAACACACCAGATGACTTGTCACTGTAATCAACTTAAAAACCCTACATGGGAATATATAAATGGTCTGTCCATGATGAAATATTTCTTTACATTGTTAGCAGAAGCCTTTTCCTGTATCTGGACCATGACCTGCATATTCTCAGTTCAATTTCAAGCTATGCCAATTTAAGGGCTGAAGGCCTGTAAAACCGACACCATCTAAGTCATGAATACAATTTCATTTTCTTTTTGTACAATTTGTATGCACGCGTATGTGTGTGTGTGTGTGTGTGTGTGTGTGTGTGCATATGTGTGTGTGTGTGTGTGTGTGTGTGTGTGTGTGTGCGAGTGTGTGTGCATGTGTGTCTGCATGAACACACACCATTTCCTTGCTACGCTGTTTAAAATAAATTAAAACTATTGCATACAATGTGGTGTGTATGAATCTATATGAATTATATGAAGTTATGATAACACTTTTGGTACACATATCACTGAAAAGGCTAATTATCCAGTCTCAATTAAGCCTTACTCAGATTACTTAAGTTATCCATATTTTGCAAACATCAACACCAATTGTGCTTTGAAAAAGCATAACAATTGTATGTTAAACCACATGCATCGGTAGGGGGGGCGCCGCTTGACATTTACCACATGCCAGTAAGAGACCATTGTTCCTGTAATCCACAATGAGGTATATAGCACAGCAATGATACTGGCCACGTCTGTGTACTTTGTACATTCACATGAGATATAACGCACCATACAAATATGAGATGCACATTGTCTACATATTATTCTGTGTAATATGTGCCAAAAATAATATGAAAAAATAAAGGTTGGGGCTAGAGGAAATTTCCTTTAACATATTCTGTTTTGAATTGGAAATACTCTGTATGGACCCTGCTGTCCAATTACATGTATCTCTCATGTATGAAAAAGAAAGGGGGGGGGGGGGGGGTTGGGGCAGGACAAAGGGAGCAATCCTGGGCACATAAGAGCACCGCACAGCCCATATGAAAATAAAAAAGAGGCTGGGGAGGGGGGAGGGGGGAGGGGGGAGGGGGGGGGGCTTGTGTCAGTGCCCTGGTGCCTTGGGCTACGAGCTGCAGTTCCATCAGTACACGCAGACCCCCCCCCCCCCCCCCCCCCCCCCCCCCCCCGCGCCCCCCCCCCCTCAGACAGACGGTAAGCCTCAGCACCCCTGACTCCTGCTCCCTCACCCTGGCACTACACTGAGGCAGATGACCCCCTGGGCTTCCTAAAGCATCCATCTTGGATCAGACCCTTAATTACATCTACACTGATGCCCATTGTTTTCTTCGGAGGCTTTGATGTGTGTTTTTTTATTTTTTTTATTTTTTTAAGATTATGCAGCTTTAAAAGAAATCCTGGAAGATAGAGGAAACAAACAGGAGAACATGTCTATTGGGTTTATTATTTATCCACTTTGGTTCAGTCTCCTGTTTTAAAAGATAGATTGCTGTTGTGTACTTATAATTTGCAGTGACCTACATTATGTGAAATTGCTTTGAACTTCGCAGACAAAGTCCCCCAGATCTTAAGAGTGTTGTGAAGTGTTCATCTCCAACATTGTGCTGCTCTGTCTGCCATGTTTTCCTTTGTATTTGCTTAATTATACAAACACAATGTACGAAACACAATCAGGAGTTTTTAGAGAACACACGAGAGTAGAAAGGGAACATTCAACATTCATTTTCTTCTTTTTGCAGGGAACAACTACGGGAGCGAGTTACTTTGCCCTTGTAGCAAGAGCTTTTGGATTTCCAAAAATAACCATACTAATTATTTTTTTAAATCTATCATTTTCCTTATTCCTTATTTACTAATCAAAAGGTCTGTAATCATCCGGTTAACCTAAGATTAGACTGAGGCTGACGTCAAACTATTTTCCCCTCCATTTGGGGCCACGTGACAACGAAAATTACATTTGTCTATTGAAAAATAATTGAGGAATTTGAAACTTCTCAAAAATAGAGATAACGTGATTATTAATAGCATCCATGGTCTGATTTAATGTGTGGGTTAGTTACCATATCATGAAACCTCACTTTTATGGACTAAACACAAACAAAGTATATACCCATCAGTACACATGTGCCAAGTATTGTGTGACCGCTCACAACAACACATTCATGCACATGCACGCAATAGACAAAACACAAGAGATTCAATATTTGATCCGACCTAAATGGCTTCGCTTTCTTATAATTCTCTATCTAGGTATAATTGTTATACATTATGGTGATATGTGCATGTGCACACACACCATCAGATCTATTTAGAAGTTCATATGTGTGTTGAAGATATCTGGTCAAACCAAGGGAAGGGGCTCACACTTCCCAGCACTATTACTGTGCCCTGATGATGGTCAAACGTGCAAGGGGGACCGTGGAAAACAATGAGGAACTCTCATATCAACCCACCAATGTCCACATATCCACAGCCTCTCGCTTCATGGCAACCAACCTATGAGCAGAGCATGAAAGGAGGCCATTTATCAGCCGGCCATCCCTTCCACGAAAGCACCGAGGGGGAGCACACTGCGTGTGGTGGGACTGCAGAGATCAGGGGACAGACGCACTTCAAAGACCCAAAGGAGCGAAAGGCCTTGAGGCCCTAGACAGCAGGAGCAAGAGAGACTTCACAGCCTTACCTGATGGGGTTTTTGGTTTGAGTTTCCACCACACGGAAGCTTCTCCGACTGTGTCGTCTTTGTGAGTGTCTGTTTGATGTCGGCGAGTAGAAAGGTCACACCCTCTCGGTCACAGCAGGTTAGGTGAAGCAATGGTGGATGGTCAGTTGCTATTGCTAATGTTCACACTTTCTGCCTTCTGTTTCTTTACACAGAAAGCAGCCAGGGATGATGTAAAGCTATTTTTTTCCTGGTGCCTGGGCACCTTGAGAAGTTTTGGTGATGTGCTCCTAGAAGTCCAGGTATTTCCAGGGTATTCCAACGCTATAGGGTGGCAGGCTTAGGGACTCCCAGGTCACAGAGGAGGCCAATAGATTTGCAGAGACCTCGACACCTGTAACAAAAGAAAAGACAAAGACCATAAGAAATGTGTTTAGAACAGGAAACCCCAAATGTGTGGGAGAGGAATAGGGTAATAATATTTGACTTTTTATAAGAATATTATATATATACAATATGTTTTTTATGCAACCTCAATTCTCTTCTATAGCACTTTGCTGTATAGTCTTATTGCAGTGATTTTGTGTGCAGTCATTAAGCACAAAATGGACAGAAAACCAGAACAACATGACTTCTATGTTTTGAAATTAATACGCATTTCTTTTTAGAGCCAACAAAATTAATCTATAATTATTTGTACTATTGCAAGACAGCATCCTGTGATTTCCAGATTACATTAAATAGTAAATGGATTGCGGTTCTCATACTACTGAAGGCTTTTAAAATGAGAAATGAAAGAGATTTCCGGAGCAACGTAATTTTCCTGTAACCAGAACAAGACATATTCCTGTAATATCATACATAATTGCCTGTTCTGCAGTAGATCTCGCATACACAACAACAAAGGCTAACAGACACACACATTTATTGCGATTATTCAGAACATAGTTTTAAAAAAAGTTATACAAATTACTCCACGTTTGCAAAGCTGATTTCTGTTTGGTAAACACTTTCTGTAGTTCCAAAGTTAGACAGGATTTCTGGCTGCTTTAGGGATTGTAGCGTGAGGCACATGATACGTGAATACTCCCAAGCTTACTTAATTTGGCAACATTAAAAGACTGTTATTCCCTCTGTGGTTAGACGTGACTTAAATATCATGTTTAATTGTTCCCATGAGGTTGTAACTGTAATGTTGACACGGAGCTCAGGGGAGTAACACTTAGAAATGAATACAAGAAGCTATAGGAAAAAAACAGCTAATTTCCAGTCCATTTGTCACAGGTGTGTGAAAGAGTAACTCCAGAGAAAGACAATTAGAGAGCTAGAGTAACACAGACACACATCATAAATAAGAGTGCAAGTGGAAGGAATAAACAGAGACACTATCTGTGGTATTGGTAATAAACGCGCAACATTCAGTTAAAAATCTCCTCTATTATTGATATTATCCCTTAAAAGTACCTATAACAAGATCAAATGTAATGTATTGATCCCATGGGGAAAGCCCAGCATTACACTAGTATAATTAACTCAGCACGTGTTAATTAACAGTGGACTAATTATGCCACTGTTTCATTCTTGATAGTATGCCAATACAGCAGCATGTGAACTAAGTAGCATGTGAAGTATTGAAGTCTCTATCACCCCTGCCCCCCACTCCTTCTGTCCAAAGCCATGACTTCCTGTTGTGTCAGTGCGACCTGTGGGAGTGTGCGTGTTGGATCAATAAGCCCACCCACAGCAGGGCCGCGGGCCATCCCTGACCAGAGCTATTGATTAGGCTGGGCTCAGCTGCCAATAGCAATGTGCTGGATGTGACACACACACACACACACACACAAGCAAAAGCACACGGCACACAGGAGCGGAGGAATCCGTATTGCCAATGGCAGCCCCACAGCACACCGCAGATAAAAGTCAATTCCACTTAACCAAATCACTGACAACTAAATAGTTAGCGCACATGAAGGCATGCCGAGGGTCTCTGAGTCTGTCTATCTGTCTATTTGTCTGTCTGGCTGGGGGGATTTCCTTAGCCCCTGAACTGTGTGGCGCAAAACACAGTAGAGCAACACTGTGACATGCCAGGACCAGAGCCTGTCAGTGTGTTAGTCTTTCTTAAGCCTCATTCATCTGTTCATTCATCTTATTTTCATATATATATATATATATATATATATATATATATATATATATATAGAGAGAGAGAGAGAGAGAGAGAGAGAGAGAGAGAGAGAGAGAGAGAGAGAGAGAGAGAGAGATCCTATTGTATAAGGCAGACTTGGTTTCCCCTCTGCTTGGGGATGTTGTGTAGTACAAGCTCCCGGTCATTACCAGTCCACACTAAAGTAGTTTACATGTAACTTTACAAGGCCCTGCGCCGGTTCCAGTGGGTTCTGTGGCCAGTGGCCCCCTCCCCAGTGGATTCAGCACCATATCTCTCAGAGGTAATTGCTGACTGACAGAAAGGCAATCGCGACCACTTCATTATCGGACAGCCGGGCTGACTAGACCCTGGCCTCTTGCCCCTAGAGGTCACTCTGGCCAGACTGACCTGATCTGCCTGTGTCATTTGAGGTCAGTCACCCAGGAGTGGAGCGAAGGCGCCGTGGTGTCAAGTAAACCTGACAGACGGCTTACATCATCAGGTATTGATTGCAGTTAGTCTACTTAAGTTAAGAAGGCACTAATCTTCCAGTACTGTGGTCTCAGGGGCAAAGGCCAGAGTGGAAAGTTAAGTATGAGAAGTAACAGGATGTGGATGTCCAGTGGATACCACTGGTCACCCACTGGTCACCCACTGGTCACCCACTGGTCATCCACTGGTCATCCACTGGTATCATATAATGCAAAGCATATTGGACATGGTTCACAAAAATGTTGTTCCTTTAAAAAAAAAACAACAACAAGGAAAGTAGGAAATAAGGTCATACAAAAACTAGGGTCTATCAACATTTGAAGAGATCATCATAAAAGTTGTATTTTACTGCCATACCATGAATGATGGATACACGGGTAGAACCACGTCTCTGTGTGTGTGTGTGCGTGCGTGTGTGTGTGTCTGTGCTTGTGATCATGTGCTTCTGTAAGACCCTTTATTTACATTATGTGCATCCCCCTGCTTGTTAGATGTTGTCACTCAAATGCCGCTCACAGCTACATTTCTAGAAAAGACATGCATGCATTTCAAACTACACTTTATTATTCTTTGTTCCTTTTAATCAAAAAACTATGTGAAGAAATAACCCGGTTTAAAAAAAACCCAGATGAACAGCAGCGATTGCACCTTTAAATAATAAATGATCATCCTGCCTCTTACAGACGGGAATATAACTGAAAATAATTGAAGACAACAATGTCCTATACATGCACTACGCGAACGGTGCTGATTCCGAAATCCCTCATAACTTCAAAGGTTCACTCATAAAGTATGGATAATCCCTAAAAGAAAGTCATGCCTCTGTTTACAATTTCCTTCTAATTATGGGTACAGAATGGGGTCTACCTTTGTTAAAGTTGATGCGCGTTTGTTAGACTTCCAGACTAACTGTACCACTGGCAAATTAGGACTGGAATACAAAACGAAACAAACAATAACATTCAAATACGATCAGCCATCGAGGAATAAATATTTCACAATCTGTCTACATTTTGACACTCACAGATGAGAACAAGGGGTTTCTAAACCTTATTCAGAGAATATAGAGCAGGAACCCACGATGAGCAATACAAGACCAAGTTGAAAATGTACAAAGCGGCAAGAGTGAGTATGGTTCTGTCCTTGTTTTCCAGTGTTTGGCCAGGCAGGATGAGGCATTGCTCGCTGATTAACCAGTGGACATAATACCACTTCACAACATGAACACACAGTCCAGCTGATGCCAAGATATGATTAGTGCCGATTAGAAAAGGGGGAGATAATCATTACTTTACAGTACATTCAAAGAAAACTTTAATCATATCTGTTGATTGGAACTCGCAGAGAAGATAATAACAGTTTTCTCCATTGAATGGACATTAAGATTATTTCTTTAAGTTCATGAAATGCGGTCGAAAGCCTGGATGCTGCAGATTTGAGGATTACGATAAGCTGACCTCTCATATTGTGCTCCATGTATAAAGATGAAGTTTTGCAGCCCTCATCACATCAGACCTTATCAATGTGTTGAAGCCTTTTGAACAACACAATGGCTTTTCAGCCTGGTATATGAAAAGCCTACCCCCTACTGTTGAGTTACTACTTGTGTGTACTTGTGTTTGTGTGTGTGTGTGTGTGTGTGTGTGTGTGTGTGTTGGGGGGTGGTTGTTTTCCACTTGTTTTGGCTATTACAATCCATTTTTTGTCAGTATTAATTCATGAACCTTTAATGTTTGTTTTTGTTTGACGATGGTATAGCTTATATATCAAGAATAAGACTTTACATCATGTTTGTTGTGTCAATTGATCCAAATGAGTGCAACATTTAATTATACCCACTCCCGTTTCCCCCAGTGTCTTTGCCGAGACACTGGGGGAAACAAACCAACAAATCTGAGCCTGTTTTACATAAAGGTGCATTCACATGAGACGCAATGGGACACCGTTCGTGTCGCTAGGTCGGGCATCGGCCGCCTATGTCACGCGTCCAACAAAACCGCCAGATTGCAATAGTGTGTTGCACATTATTTAATCAATCATAAATACATAATAAACACAATATGAATGGCGTTAGTTAGCTCAGCTTACATCTAGTAGCTGTATGGTAGCTATATATGATAGATTTGTCACATTTATTTAATTATTTGAACTGGCATATTCATTTGGAGGCTGACATACCGCCATAGGTATGCCGTTAAACGATTGTCATACAAAAGCGGTTGGTAATCCACGGCCAAAATGAGCTTCAAAACATTCTGCCATTTCGACAAGGAATGGATGTTTCTTTCCCTCGTCTATACAGCAAATCTATTGGTTGGCGGGTTAATTTCATGCGGCGTGCCGGGTCAAAGTTGACATAATTTCAACTTTCAGCGCGTCCCCTCCGCGGCAACGCTTCACGAGGTCAGGCGAAGTTGCCTTGCCGTTTTCCCCATCGGAAAACAATGGAGTGGGTTGCGTAAGGTCCCATAGCGTCTTATGTGAACGCACCTTAAGAACTATCAATTTCTACAGCACCTTAAAATTGATGATTTTAAGTTAAACATAACAATGACTATATATGCACACACACACACACGCATTCTAGGGTGGGTTCAAATTAGGAACCCACAAACCCCCGAATTAAGACTTAAGCCAGGTAAAATGGTATGAGTAATACGTACAACAGTTTTTAAATGACATGTTAAATATTATTTGGGTGTTTGTATTGAGGGCTATGTTTGAAGTCCCATGCCAGTGTGTGTGGAGAGAGGGGGGGGGGCATGTTTTTAACTATATGGGCAGCTCACATGGCTTGAGCTCGTCATGCCATAGGCTTTTACATGTGCATCCTTAGTCTCATCCGATGTGGGAGGCAATGTTTTCCGCTAGAACTTGCAGCCCAGCTCTGAAGAGACTTATTTTTATAACCTCTATTATTTTCTATTGTAAATATTCAAATCCAGATCTTGAATCCCGGGCTTAGGGAGAAGAATAGCCAAAAACAACATGCAGCTCTTTGGCTACCCCCTGCTCCCGTCTATAGAAAATCATTATGAAGATTAACACAGGAATCCTGCCGAATGTGGTGATGAGACTGTGGGACCTGGAGGAAATAACACACTCATATGAAAGAGCGCAAATGGAAATGTGGTCAAAGATTGCAGGCTGTTATTGTTCTTTATTTGTTCGGTGTTTTGACACATTCTGCATTTCCTCCTTTTTGGTTTGTGAATTAATATTTGAAAGCTTGAATATTAATCCTGATTCAGAGGTGGATTAGTTTGCTATTGTCCCCCTTCACATTGAGCTACCAGAGACGGCATGGAGAGGAGATCTATACCTCCATGGCCTCCATTTCCTCTCTCACCCTTGGAAAAAAAAAACCAACAAAAAACAAATAACAAAAAAAAACTTTGCAATGGTAGATTTGCAAGCCAATTGTGCCCTTAAACCGTGCCTCTTGCGCAGCTTATACCGTGCATTTTCCAGAGTTTATCAAAGAATACAATGGGGTTATGCTTTCACCATTATTCTTGAGGCGAGAACAGTAATTTAAATGCACAGTACTGCCGAGGCAGGGTGCAGCCTGCCTTACTTTGGAACAGAGAGAGATGAAAATGTGTTAGAAAAAAACCCCGTATTGCATTACTTTGTTGACCTTTCCTGTTCTGGTGGTTTACAAACAGCTGTGACGCTCCTTCCTCTGGGCGCTTTGTACATCAGAGGACGAGGAGTGAGGGAGGCACGCCATGCTTAAATGAAGGGCTCTCTCTATAACTCGCCTCTCTGTAGTGACTCAGAAACACAACCTCGCAACACACACATTTACACACATTTACTCTTCCCTCTGCAGCAAAGATTAAAACAGTGTGGTGGCATCCTTTATAAGAAAGTATATATTGCGACACAAAAAAAAAAGAAGTAATTCTCAGGGCAGCATAGATACCAAAACCCATGCGTAGAAAGCTTTCAATTTCATGCTATGGCAACATACTTTATTCTATTTACATACATGATTTACTGATTTAACTTAGGATAACCAAAACCACAGATGATGGTATTTTTGTTACAAGGAAATGTATACAACAGCGTGCTATTTTCGATTAGACTCAAACCTCAGAATACCAGCAAAGTTCTGTCCTAGATTAAACAGGCTCAGACACACATATGGACACATACAGGCACACATACGGGCACACAAAGGCAAACACGCACGCGCACACACACACACACACACACACACACACACACACACACACACACACACACACACACACACACACACACACACACACACACACACACACAAAAACACTCACATATTTGGTCATGGTATAGTGAAAATAAATGGGAACACAGAGTACTTTAGCTTCTGATGGCGCCTCTACATGTGTGACCAGGGGGTAGAATAGTAACAGGGAACCCAGGGAGGAGACATGAGGGGAATGACCCGTGAACAGTCTGACGGAGGAAGAAGGGAAGCAAGTGAAAGAAGGGTATTGTTGCCATTAAGGTAGGAAAGGACAGAAGGCATGAAAGTATTGAGTATCAATTTAGTATTAGTTGAGTATCAACATTGTCTCAGTTTTGTGTCAGCTGACACTCACTTGACATGTCAACATTGTGTAAGTTGACACTCAATAAGGTTATCAATAACATATCCACATATTTTCTATGATCTGATTATCTTATCTGACTATTAACTGAATTTGGTTATATAATCAACTACATGCCAAGTGAATAGCAACTATCCATCTTGAGACATGTTGAATATCATCTTGCATGTCTCATTTGTGTCAGGTAAGAGATTCCACTTTGTTTCTGGTGAGATTTAAGTAAGTGCTACCAACTTAATTTCTACATATTTTCAGTAGTTTCACCTCACTTTGAGTTGCATATTGAAAGAATATCCATAATATTTCAAATGAACGTCTACTAAGTTAAGTTTTCAAATAAGTATCACATAATTATCACCAACATAACACCTGACACGCAACAGCATGTCATATATATCAAGTTAATCACACTCAAAATGACGTCGACCCCCAAACATGTCTCCACACTAGGTTGTCCCCGTTCCTGGTGGCCTGTCCCCAGCTGGAGCTGACCCAGGAAATGTCCCCATTTTTTTAAAAATAGGATTCTATAAACATATCAATAGTTTTTGAAATGGCAAAAGGTAGCCAGCTCATGAATATTACTTTCTAGACAGTTGGTAATTAGTCTCGTGTCTATCTGATGTGCTGTGACGGGACCTCGCTACATGGGGGTCTATCTATCGACTTTACACCATAAGCAGCCATGACTGATCATAAATAATAGGCTATCAATACAATATAGAATGATTCCTTATTGGAGTAGCCTACTTCGGCTTGTTTTTGGCTGGTTTACCAAAGCTTAAAAACACATCATAGTAAACCGTTGGGCATTTACTTCCCAATATTTTACTACAGTAGGCTACTACATTTACCATGATAAGAACAGGCAAAAGGTAAATATATGCCTATTTTTCATTTCAGAAATAATAACATCAGATATTTTGGGATCACCAAACTACCGTTTTTCATTTCATAAATCTGGTACTCCACACACAAAACATTGAGTGCGCATGGCAGACATACAAGAGAAAGGTGTGGCGTTTGCGTGCAAACCATTCTGAATTGGCCCTCAAGAAGCAGCTCCACCTCATTGAGTGGACTTACTGGTTGGGCAGGATGGATGGATATATGTATTTATGTGTAGCCCTGGCTACATTTAATATTAGACAATAGGCTATACAAATATAAAGAGATAAATATAGAAAGTATGAATATATATATATATATATATATATATATATATATATATATATATATATATGAATAATAACCATAAGGTCATTATAATGGTTGCATTAGTTCATTAGAGTGGTTGCAAAGCAAGCCACACTATTGATATCATGTTTCTTCTTACTATTTATTTTATTCTTTTGCCTCATTTTCAGGAGCTATCTCTTCCTATACAGTTTTTGAGATATCAACAACAAACCAATGCCAAAAAATTGGGCATATGTCAGTGCAGTGCGCTATTACTTTTATAGTAAAAATATTGTATACTTTTTTTTAAATTTGAAAATAATTATTTATTATGGAAAGTGAATGGGGCAAACATATTTTAATTAACAACTCCAAATGTGAACATCTGGGAGTTGTCAAATTTGGCACACATATGCAAACTAGAAGTAAGGTCTTCAAAAAGTTTGTTACGCTTTGACCACAGGGGGCGCTATAATTTGTGGTCAAACCTAAATGGCCGCACCGCCTGCCCGGGTCGACGGATATGTCTGAAACTTCAAGCTAAGCATTAAGAAGCTAAACTTCTTAATGAGACTAGAATTGTTACTCAGCAAAATATGTTTTAATTCAAAGGTTTTCTTTGGACTACTGTGGAGCAGAGTGTACATAGCGGCCATAGTAACAAAGCACATGTGTATGTTTACTCATAACTGATTATAATTTGATATTGAAACTTTTTATTTTAAGAACTGTATTATTGTAAAGACATACATATAACATACTCTATCCTTTAAGTTCATGTTTGAAAACTCGATATGTTTTTCTTAAAGGACATTGTGTGTGTCCTATTTAATACCTACAGTTTTTAGTTATTACTAAGGTTTTTTAATTCTTATAATTTTTAGTAGGGATTCTAACAACCTTAACTAAATGGGGGCACCGCCATTATTTAAATTACATTTAAGCTGTTAAAAGATCATAGTACTACAATACCTTAGTATATATTATTAGCTACATGGGTTGGGTGCTACATATGTTATACATTTGTGCATAGAGTCTGTCTTCTGTTTTTGTCCTTTACTGTTTTGTTGTGTTGTTGGTTTGTTACGGTTATCATTTGTATGTTCTGTCCTGTATTCTTTCATGTTGGGACTAATTTACACCACAATACACGTGCACATAGAACTCATACTCAATCCAGTCAGATCCAATTCTTATACACATTATATGCATAATGTATAAAATTGTATCACATCAGTTTTTGAAAATACCGAATAAAACATGATTTGAATGAACATGAATTTTTGAATTAAAATACAAAACGTGTAATATCTTGGACTTTTGTTAGACAAATAAAATAATTTATAACATCATGGACTTTGTTTTTGTTTAGAAATATAGATTGATGTACGTGCAGAAGACACTTAATTACATTCCCTTTGTTTATCTGTAGATGATCAATAGACAAAAAAACGCAACTACTACTGAGAATGCTTAACTTTACTTGGATAGTCCAAATTATATCCAGTTTGTTGACATGCAACTGATAGACTATAGACAGGCCCTGTTAACTGTCATATGACTGTTGAGTGTCAGGTTTTATATTAGTGATATGTGATACTTATTTGAATACTTTATGACTCTCAGTAGACATTCATTTGAAATATTATGGCTATTCTATTGAAATATGCAAGTCACAGTCAGGTGAAACTACTAAAAATATATAGAACTGAAGTTGATAGTACTTACCAAATCTCACTAGACACAAAGCTGAATCTCACCAGACACAAATGAGACATGATATTTGTTACGGCCCATACTAAGCACCAACATGAATTGAGAGACCATGAGATGGAGTTAACGCAAAACCGGGGTATTTATTTGTAACCGGCGTGAATCATTGGTCAGATGGTCAAAAGGCCCAAAAATCATGATCCCGCGCAGGGGATAATATTTAGAAAAAAGGAAGACTCCCGGCAAAGCCGGGAGCCAGTCACACGATCCTTCTGGTCCCTAGATGAGAGAGAGAGACCGGGACACCGTAAGAGGGTGCCCTTAAGTAGGGTGTGCCAGGTGCGTCCAATTACCAATTAACCTGCAGGCACATGGAGAAAAGGTGAAAGCAAAAAGCAGAACAGAAATATACCTGCCCCAACAGGGGGAGCCAAAAGGAATGCCACTAAAATAATGGGGGTTCGTAACACCCTCCCACCGAAATGGTGGCTTTAGCCAGCATAAACTAGATGCAACACATTTTTTTAACAAATCCTCAACCTAATGGCCACGAGATAATGCATCGGCTAGAATGTTATTTCCCCCGCGCACATGCATCATTTCGAGGTCATATGGTTGGAGGATAAGGCTCCAACGCATAAGGCGTTGGTTGGAATTGCGCACACCCTATTTAAGAAGCGCAACGGGTCGTGGTCACTGTAGACCGTGATCGGATGAGAAGACGAGCCGAGATAAACCTCAAACTGTTGGATTGCGAGCACGAGGCTAAGTGCTTCTTTTTCAATAGTGGAATATGCTCGCTGATGGGAATTAAACTTGCGAGAAAAGTAGCACACGGGATGCTTGACATCGTCAGGTCCACGTTGGAGAAGGACAGCTCCCGCTCCTACATCACTTGCATCGACCGCAAGATTAAATGGTCAGCTGAAATCGGGGGGCTTGCAGCACAGGTGCGGAAACAAGAAGACCCTTTACAGTTTCGAACGCACACCGACTCTTGTTGGTCCATATAAACGGAACCTTGGGACTCAGTAAGTCAGTGAGTGGTGACACTACGGACGAGAAGTTCTGGCAAAAGCTACGGTAATATCCTACCATGCCTAAGAACCGCCTAAGACTGCGTCGGTCATCAGGCGCAGGGAATTGTAGAATCGCTGCAACTTTGGCCTCCACCGGCCGGACCTCACCACCACCAACTACATGGCCTGAATATGTAATCTTAGCTTTGGCAAATTCACACTTAGCTAAGTTCAGTGTGAGATTGGCGTCGGATAACCGCTGGAACAGTTTGCGCATTTGACGCATGTGGATTGGCCATGTCATGCCATGTCTGACATGCCATTTAAGACGATGTTTACCAGCCTCTGAAAGGAAGCAGGGGCATTACGCATGCCGAATGGCATCACACAACTTAAAAATGCGTCGGGAGTGACGAATGCCGAGATTTCCCTGGCGCGAGCGGTTAACGGGACTTGCCATAGCCTTTAAGCATATCAAATTTACTGACGTCGACAGCGGCCCCCACCCTGTCTATGCAGTCATCTGCACGAGGCAGAGGGAAACAATCTGGCTTTGTACCCGAATTAACTTTACGGTAATCTGTACAGAAACGCAGAGAACCATCAGATTTACCTACGAGAAGGCAGGGAGAACTCCAGGCACTGGTGCTGGGTTCAGCGATGTTATGGCTTAAAATGTACTCGACTTCTCATTGCAAATGTGCTCTTTTGGTCGGGTTAACTCGATAAGGATGCTGCTTAATCGGTGGCGTGGACCCAACATCAATATCATGCGCGAGCACATTCGTTTGCGATGGAATGTCACCGAAAATATTTCTGAAGTCGCATATAAGCCGTTGGACATCCTTACTCTCAGTAGGCGTTAAATACGAGAGGAACTCTGGAAGTTTCGCCAGTATTTCCGAGTTTTCAAGCCTACCATCGTGACAAGTTCCCCTGTGGCGATTCAGAGCTTTTCTTCTCGAACTCCAATGGGGGTCCATTCACCTGTCTGCTAGAGTCATTCCAGACGATCTGGAAACGCTTCGGCCTACCTGGGACACCGACGTTCACACTCATCCGCAGCAGCATCAGTACTTGTATTGGGAGATCTCTGGACCCCCACAAGAAGGCAAATGTTCGCTGGATGATGTGCCACTCCAATGCAACTGCTGAAAAATGTTACGAGGCCGACTTGGACTTCCAGGAGGCTTTTGAGACACGGCGACACGCTGCTGATGCTATTTGCCAGAGCTGGCAAAGCAGTGAAGAAGACACCAACCGATCAGGTACTGAGGAGGAGGTGTCAAGTGAAGAAGAAGAACACGGTTCAGAGACACAGGAAGAAGAGAGAGAGATGGAGAAGAAGGACTGAAAAATAAACACAAGCTCATACACTCGCAGAATTGCACTTTTTACCCCACCATAATCTGCGCTCTGTTCTACTGACAGGGATGAGTATACTTGCTGGGCCCTTCCTACCAGCACACACTGGAGAAGGAGTGGCCAAGCAAATTTGGGCCACGACAGAGAAGTAGCAATGCGCTCAAAGTGGACGAAATAGCAGTCTACATCCTTTTCGCTGAACGGAGGGACGAGTTTGATGCGTTTAGCAACATCCAATGACTGAATCTCGATGCCTTCCCTTTTAGCAGCCAATTGCAACCTAGCAATCTCCAACTGAGAAACAAGCTCTTGCTCAAGAACTCGAACCCTTAACTCCTCCCTACGGACTTCTAACTCCCCCAGATCTCTACGAAGCTGGAGCTCTTGTATTGTTGGATCTATACCCAGCTTCCTACGATCGGGAGATTTCTTTGGAGTTGGAGGATGACCGGCTCCATCAGGCGGTGCCTGGCCATCATCTGATTCACATCTGGCTTAGGAATGATACCCTTCCCTACTAGACCATCGATTAAGGCACTCATTACGGTATACTTTTTACGCTTAGAATCATAAGAGAGCGCAATGCTATAATGAGTAGCCAATTCAATTAGCTGATCCTTAGTCAATGACTGTAGGGCCGCATCAGGTTTCTCAATAAACTCTTTTACCGCTGCCATTGTCCCCGTTACTTACTTCAATTCCCCTTCTAGCAGATAACGGTGTAATTAAATATGCTCTCTCTAAGTGTGCCTTATGACATGACACACTGGAAATCAGAACGATTTTGTTTTTAACGTAGCCAGGAGCTACCTGTTTAAGCCAAGCTTAACAAGGTGGCGTTTAAACCACAGGAGAAATGTACCGCAATTAAGCTATGGTCAAAGCTTTATGCAGCGCACAACCAAATCACTGCAACGCAATGCAGACGAGTCGTTACACAAAGGCAACACACAAAAATGTTTTCAAAACGAAGTGCAAAAGTGCAAAAGTGCAAAAGTCACGATTAAACAGTCAAGTCACACAAGCAAGACAACACACGCAGTGCAAACAGAACAGTGCATTTAACCAGATCAGCGGAGTCGCCTCCTCCCTAAACTGAAAACTGTATCCCTGTCCTGTCTTCTGGCCGTACCGAGCTCGAGGTATTCAAGTACCCCCTCCTCAGGATATTGCCCGAAAAAAATGACAAAACAAAAAAACGGTCTTCCTACAGGAACTCCACGTACCCGGGGTGCACTTACCTTGTTCCGTACACTCGCAGAAATCTGGCTACTATGATGACGAGATGAACGAGACTAGAGTAGGCTATAAAAGGCCGATTTCAAATCTTGTGACAATCAAAAGTCAAAAGACACAGACTAGAGCCCCCAATCAATTCATGTTACGGCCCATACTAAGCACCAACATGAATACAGAGACCATGAGAGAGAGTTACCACAAAACTGGGGTATTTATTTGTAACCGGCGTGAATCATTGGTCAGATGGCCAAAAGGCCCAAAAATCATGATCCCGCGCAGGGGATAATATTTAGAAAAAAGGACGACTAAAGGCGGTGGCGAAGCCGGGAGCCAGTCACACGATCCTTCTGGTCCCTAGATGAGAGAGAAAGACCGGGACACCGTAAGAGGGTGCCCTTAAGTAGGGTGTGCCAGGTGCGTCCAATTACCAATTAACCTGCAGGCACATGGAGAAAAGGTGAAAGCAAAAAGCAGAACAGAAATATACTTGCCAAAAGGAATGCCACTAAAATAATGGGGGTTCGTAACAATATTCAACTGAAACATGTCTGAAGATGGACAGTTGCTATTCACTTGACATTCAGTTAAAAGTCAGATAACACTAAATTGCATAGATGTGGATATGCTCTTGATAACCTTATTGAGTGTCACCTTACACAATGTTGACATGTCAAGTGAGTGTCAACTGACACACAACTGAGACAATGTTGATACTCAACTGATGGACTATCCAGGTAAAGTGTTACCGAAAGAAGGAGCAGATGAATATGGAAAAATAAAGGATTTATGGAATCAAAGAGGGAAGGACAAGGAAGGAAGCAGGGGGGGGGGTATAATGCAAGGAACCATAACAATGGATGAACAAAGATGAGCATGGAGAATAGCCAGACGTGGTCTGGATATCCAAGAGAGTGGTCAAGGTGATGAGAATGGGCAGACACACTGATGCCATTATGTTGCTAATCAATCCATTTGTGTCTTTGAGTCCGTGTGGGCAGATACTCCCAGTTTAGGAAGGGTTAATGGGAAATCAATGAGAGGGAAGTGCTTATGAGCAGGGCATTGGGGAAAGCAGGGACATGGTGGGAGAGAGAGAGAGAGAGAGAGAGAGAGAGAGAGAGAGAAACAGAGACAGAGAGAGACAGACAGAGAGGCAGGCATGCAGACAGACAGACAGACAGACAGATAGAGTGAGATACAGTGAGAGAGAGGGGTGGGGAGGGATAGATAGGAACATTGTTTCCTGTAATAGCAGCAGACTTCCCAGATGTTATCAATCAGTCAAAGGAGCACTGTGGCGGCCAGATGTTATGGCTCAGCGTACCACAGTGGGTACACAACGTCCTAATGGGGGATCAATAGAGGTCAAATGCATGGTAATATTCATCAGCACTCCGCAGACACGCGATGTCTTCTCACCCGAAATGACAACAACATCCAATATTTGTTGTGGATATTATTTTGACGTGGATAATAACACCTTCTTAATTAGCATAAGGGGCACTTATTTGTTCCCCCCTCCAAGATTGATGGGATACTCGTCACAGACCCATTAGGGAAGCAACAATGGGGCATGGGAGTTGATTTGGAAAGGAAAGGTATTATACAGACAGAAGGGAACCAGACCAGTGTTTTTTTAAGCCCTGAGGCATTCAAAAGGGTGGAGGTGGTGGTGGTTGTGGGGGGGGACGAGGTGCTGCTGGTGGTGGTGGTGGTGGTGGCGGTGGGGGTGGGGGTGGGGGGTGGTGGTGGTGGAGGGTGGGGTGTGGGTTGGAACAAGGGAAAGCAAGGGCAGGTCCCAGTGCAGTGGGGCTCTTTGTAGCCAGAGTACTCTCCACTAGCCAGGGGCTTCTCTACTAACCTCTACCACTCTAGAGGAGCGGTGTGAGGAAATTATACCACAGCATGCTAATTAAGCAAGTAAACACAGCGCCGCTTTGATTTGGAATGACATCAACATAATAATGTGTTCATCAAGCTCAAATAAACACCTCAGCATAATAGCATACTTATTAAGTAACTGTATATATATATATATATATATATTTATTATTTTTTATTTTATTTCTTAAATTATTTTTGTAGCAGAGAAGGCTGTTCAGCATTGAGGGTGGGGGGGGGGGGGGGGGGGGGGGGGACTGCGCATAGCAAAACACAGTAGCTTGGAGTTATTCCTGTTGTTTGAAGTGAACACTTCTAGGTACTTCTCTGTCCCTGCTAATCAACTTCAGGTGGTGCTTTACAATGCCTCAACCAAGGAGAAAGATGAATCCCTTTCTCCCCCCCCTAACAATAGCCCTGTGCATCATGCTAAATAAATAAAGCACAGCTAGTGATGAAGCACATGGGAACACAATGCACGTAATTTGTGCAAAGCTATTTGGGTTTGATTCCATAAAAATGCAATCCACTAAAAAGTGGATTGTGAAAGGAGTTACTTTTATCTTTGCAGAGGAGTCGAATCAGCTCTGTTTTTTGTATTTGCACTTAAATTCATGTTCTGTTTTTCTCAGATAAGTTGTGTTGTTTAAAAGCATCCTCTTTGTTCATTTGGGGAACTTCATGCCGAGGGATTTTCTAAACACAATTCATCAAAGTGGAACGGCAGTCTTTTTTTCTGCACTTCTAATCCTTTTTGCTGCAGATGAGAGATTTGCTGTTCATACTCATTAAGATTAGTGCGTTTTTCCACAGTTATTTAAGAATGCAAAGTTCCATGTGAGACCTCTCACAGTCGAGAACAGAAGAAAATCCCATCGACACGCTCAGTACTGGGGGGCAAATCTTAGCCTATATTTCTATATTTGATGTCAGTGATTGAGTGATAGTAAATGGCTTGCCATGCTTGCCATATCAGAAGGTCATGGATTGCTTTTTCTCGAAAATGAGGGAGGATATTAATTCTCTTTATGTACAAAATATTAGTGAGATATCTTGTTATAGTCACACGGTAACCTGTAAACCCCTAAACACATTTGGAATTAAAAACCTACTGCAGCCAGTTGGTTTTGAATATGCAGAAAACATTTAAAGTATACTTTATTTGAAAAAAAAAAATCTTTGTGGATTGTGAGGGTTTGCTAAGTGCATTTGAGTTATACACTTGAGTGAACTTATTCTATTTTGGCATGATTTATAGGTTGGCTAGGGTCTGTTGAAACAGATAATAGCGTACATTTTACCTGGGGTGGAGGAACATTATTATTGGAATGCAATTAGTGTTTTCCTTTTGAATATTAGCTCTTTCGGTCACACAGTCGGTAGTCTTTTCTGCTCGAGCAGCAGGACTCTTGGTTAAACACAGCCTTGGTCTCGGCACCTTTCCCAAACTTTCCCACTTTCCTAAAAAGTGTTGCAATCTGGTTCCATTTTACAGCTGGTCTTAAGATTGTAACAGAGCTCCATTCTCTCCCTCCTAAACCGCATATTTAATCCCTGTGCTTATGTCAAACTTAATTACAGGACCTTCGCATGAAAAAAATAACAAGTGTGCGTTGTTGGAATGAAGGAGAGGAGGAAAGGAGAGTGTCGGGAGAAAAGGAATGAGATACATAGGGAGCAAGTTAAGCGACAGAAAAAAAACGACATAATGTATAAACACTGAATCTGCAAACTTCACGGCTAGTGAAAAAAGGAAACAGGCATGAAAAGGGGAAATAAACTAAAAAGGGAAATACATAAAGAGCTTTTAAAAAAATACATGAATGAATTAAATGAACATTTCTTTCTGATTTAATGATATTATATATGGTATTATATACTTATGTAATTATAATACAAATATAAAGTCTACAGAAAATAGTTGGGTATCTTGTGACAACACAAGCATGTGACAAATAACACGAATGGTCAAATGAGAACGCTCTCACAAGGAAAGAAATGCGCATGGAGGCAAGTTTGGTTAAAAGCTGTAGGTCCATATATTTGAAAAAATCCATCAAAATGTCATCATCTCCTACAAAATAAAGACATAAAATAAAACTAATCATTGGGTTAAGCCAGTCACCCACTGTGTTTTATGTGTTAGTGTGTGTGTGTGTGTGTGTGTGTGTGTGTGTGTGCATGCGTGCGTGAGTGAGTGAATGAGTGAGTGAGACTGTGTTTGTGCATCTGTGTGTGACCGTATGTGTGTGTGCGTGTGTGCATGCTTGCATGAGTGTGTTTAAAACTATTTACTCTGTAGAAGTGGAACATCCAGGGAGAGCAATGTTTAGTCTGTCACTTTAAAACTATTACCTCAAAGTCTGAAAATACCAGCTGAGTCTGTCGAGCACCGACACAGGGAGACAGCCCTGTGAAGAACAAACCTTTGAAAAGTCTAAATCAATTTTTGTGGGAGCAACAAAACAAATCCTTCAGAGCAGTGAAGAAAAGAGAATTTTTTTTTTTTTTTTTTTAAAGACTTTGAAAAGCACATATCCATACAATCTTCATAAAGCAAAACAGCTTAACTGCAGTATACATGAAGTCTTTTGAAAAGGGAGAACGGCCACAAAGCTTTGGGAAACTGAAGGAAGGGAACACAGGGTGCATCTCCAATTTGCAGGAAAAAAATGAAAAAAAAAAAAAAACGAAATTAAAAAACAAACATAGAAAGACCCTTACCTACACACCCAGCCTTTCTTGCTCTGGCCCGGCCTGACACACTACCCGCAAAAGACCCACCCACCCACCCCCAAGACCCTTCCCGGAAGGACCTAGTGGTGGGCCTGCGATAGAGAGAGAGGTTCCCATGCCACTAGTCCTGGGACTGGCACACCACTCCTGAGGTTATTTATAGCAGGCCTGCTCCAAAAGGCCCAGGAGAGAGGGGCATGCTTGTTTCCTCTTCAAATCCCCCCAGCGTACTGCTCAGGGCCTCACATGAGGTGTTAAGAAAGAAAGAAAGAAAGAAATAAAGGAAAGAAAGGAAGAGAAAGAATAGAAAAACTGAAAGAAAGGAAAGAAGAAAGGAAACAAAGAAAGAAAAGAAGAAGAGAAAAACTGAAAGAAAGAAAGAAGAAAGAACAAATGAAAGAAAGAAATAAAGAAACAACGAAAGAAAGAAAAAAATAAAAAGGATGTCAATTAAATGAATACACAATAAATAAAAGGTAAAGGTAGAACAAGAATGAAAGAAGTGAGAGCAAAAATGTCGACTGGAGTGCAAGACATTGATAAAGGCAAAGCGTAAAAACCAGTACTGGGAAGCCATGGATACGAGATCATGTCTCTGTAAATACAATTAATCTGCTATTAGCAGTTGGGTATTAAAAGAGCTTGACCTTGTTGATGTGCTTGTCTTCTCAACGTAAAACACCTGCATCTGAGAACCAATTGCAACCCAATGGAAAGTTTGGTCTTTACTGAGTTGTTCAAACCGTCTCAGCGCGCCACCCTCGCTCTCCTTCTGTCTGTTTTCTCTCTCCACTCACTCTGCATGGGAATTCAGAGTGACTACTATTACTGTGATGAAAACAGAAGCCATAAATACAGAACACTGTGATGAATATAACAGTGAATATGGAGGCAGGGGATAATTAGATCAGGAAGAAAAGAAAAACGTATTGAAGTTTTCACTGTTTTGGTGTTTGGGGATTCCTTTCAACCTTATGTCTTAATGTATGAGGAATTACAGGGGCAACAGTAGCCTGGTAATCATTTGCTAAGCCTCGAAGGACTTCTTCAGTCATCCCCCTTTCCTGACTGCCTCTCTGCCATTCTCTTAGTTCTTTGTAAAAGCACTCTGCCGTCTGCCTTTTGAATGATGTTAATGGCCGGCAAACAATTTATAGGGTGCCCCCACAGATGCCTGTTAAAAAATTAAAAAGGCAGGAACTGTGGAGTGTTTCCCAGATGGGGCCCATTTGGTAGCTCCCGCCTGACTTTCCACCGCCGAAACATTGCCGTGCTTCAACCACTCTCATCCGCGGTTCTCAGCCACGACGCAGGTCCCGGCTTAAATCTTTAAGCCCTAAGACCACAACTCCAGCAACGCACCGACCTTAGCCCCAGCTCCTGTCCAAACCTCAATAGAGCCACGGCCGTCCCACCTGGCTGATTGCGTCAGAAAGATTCCACAGCCATGGCCTCTGTTTTTTCATGCTTGTGGGAAATAGCATTCATGTTTCCTTGGATGCTTCACACACCTCTCCTCACCCTGTATTAACATCGCAGGGGCCCCAGAGAACGGGCAGAGACCGACGCTATGGGGGAGGGGCTTAGCAGATTAGGGGGTGTGGCAAAATGAATTATGAGGACTTTCTTTATATTGTTTATTTAGGCCCGAGTTGCTAGGTAATGGGGGGGGACTAATTCCTTTGGTTTGATGAGTTGAACAGATTTTGGACAGAAAGTTTCCAGCTGATTTAACCTCTCAGAACACAGCTGGGAACTATAGATAACAGAACATCTGGAAGTCACAAAAATACTTTTCTAACGTCAAATCCAAAAAGATTCAAAAAATCACTGCATCCTGCGATAAAATCCTCCCCAAAGCTCACTCAGTGCAGCTTAAATATTATTTTAAAGTAATTGTGTCTGGAAGCACTCATTTTGTGAAAAGCTTCATGTGTTCTATACATCCAGTTATTTTGATGGAAAGCCTTTTCTATAGTGAAGTACCCAAGGTATTGTCAAATACAATTGTCGCTGTCATATTCACAGCAGATATACTGAACGAAGTTACCTGTCACACCTAAGGCTCAGAATATGGCACATGCTATTGACGCTGTATCAATAAAAAAAAAACACACACCACGCACCACACACACAGCACAGACCACTACTTGGCCACATCTTAGTGTTTCAGTTCCATTTTAAATTCCAGTAGTTAGAAATGTTCAAGACAAAGGTAGTTAGAGGTGAATTATGCATGCACCCCGCTTAGGATGAAGAGAACCGGACGCAGAACCAAGGCAATTAATTTTGATGTTGAAAACATTATTAATGGTAATGTTTAAAACATCAAAGCCTGGCTGACGGAGACATGCCATTTTTACACTGACAGAGTGGAACAGATGAGCTCACTGGAGTCAGACTAGGAGCAGCACAGGGGAAAATACAATCCGTCTCCCCACCGATGCTTACTGAGATGTCTTGGAGATGCTATGGGTTAAATCAGGTTAAACTACTCCAGTTCAGTGTCTGATCTGCGGAGGGAAACACTGCCATGTGACTGGTGCTGTGGAGACGGTGAGAAACGGTTTGGTTTGCAAGTGTTGGTGGTGCTATATAGGGAATCTGGCTCCTGAGAAGATGCAGGGGAGGAGCCCCCGTCATATTCGCCCCGACCAATCCCCTTTTTCACTCTCTATTACACTGCCCAGTTCAGCATTCAGTTTTTAGTCAAAGGGCATCACAAGGTCCAATTAGTAGGAGAAGGTCAGAGCAGTAAAAGACCATAGGGTTAAACACCGCCATTGGACTAGGAAGTAGGATGTAGACAGCCAGAGGACGATTCATCATCAAATTAGCGCAAACATTTCTGAAGCAAAAATAACGGCAGTCAGAGGAGTCAATGGAGATCCTCCTCCAACATGGTGGGGCTTAAATTGGCTTTGGGCAAATGGATAAAAACCAGCCATAGGGTGTGTTACCCCACACTCACACCAAGTGAAGCAGGGAATCTCGAGGAACATTGGTATTCATCACACATCTCCATCCCCAGCCAAACCAGCCCCATGGAAACATTATTTCATTACATATATTATGCATTCAGCATAACAGAGTGGGTGCACGTGCAGATATGTGTGTGTGAGTGTGTGGGTAGGGGGGAGGGGGGGTGGCCGGGGAGCTCAGACGATTTTGTTCTATGCATACATAGCTATGACAACGCTTGTTGTAGAAAAAAAACCAAACACAAAAAAGGGGTTGGTGCATAGATTTAACACCTCAGGCGACCAATAAGGAATGGTAGTTTTAGTTAGTTGAGTTTATGAGTGAGAGGGAAACATGTTTATTTCACATTGGCTAGCATTGAGATTATAAACTACATTTTATTCCCACTGCTGAAATAAAATATGAATCTCCTGTAGTCTGCATCGCATGTATTTGTATGCACAATGTATTTGTGTGCACAAAGTCATGCTACCATGGGTGTGTATGAGGGAGAGATGAAAAGAGATAAATAGATTTAGACACAGACAGAGAAACAGATAAGGAACACAGCAGACACACACACCACACAACACATCACTGCAGCCCATGCTCTGAGGGCACTGGCCCAGATGTAAGTTTAAAAAAAAAGAAATTTTTGTTTGTCCATTTTTAAAAAGCCAACCTCAAAGACCCTGCGCCGTCAATTAGCACACAAGACTCTCTTGTCTCGTACAAACTGAACCATTTGGAAAATAAACCATTTCACCTCACATTAAGCGCTCCTTTGTTTATTCTTTGGTATGCTGACCTTTCACAGAGGGTCTGTCTTGTGCTGCTGGGGAGGGCCCAAATAGTTGATGTGCCGCTTTAATTAGTCTGCTTGACGTCAGCAAAACAAGTGGAGTGACTTGGCGTTGAACCTCTGGCCATCCACAACTCCATTCCTTGTCCAGAGGAGTCGCTGACAAGTCACTAGGACTGCAGGCCTCACTACAGTCCTCTCACACGTTCAATCTTTAAATGTTACAACAGAGAAAGTCCCTTACAGACATGCTGGACAAACTCACTGCTGTATTGGACACTCAATCAAAGCAGGGGGGGGGGGGCAGGGGGTCAGGGAGAAGACGGCTGGAGTCACCTCAGAGATCAACCCTCAAACCAAATCCCAAACAGCCAGGGCTAGACGGCCATAGAAAGGGAACATGAAAGAGAGGCTTCACAGTGAAGAACTTCAGCCTCAGTTCAAGCGGATTTCTCTGGCCTTTTATAAGCCCTTGTTTGGCAGCGGAGGGAACATGCTCCAGTCTGACCTGGGGGGGCTCTCATCACATCAACTCAGTATCTGCTGCAAAGGGCCTCCATAATGGTGACATTTTTCCACCTCGTCAATAAAGTGGTGAAAGCCACCCTCCACCGCCTACTTGACCGTTTAACTCTCCCTGAAAAGGCCCTTTCTTTCCGCTTGCCTCTGTGTCTGAATCAATAACAAGTAGAGCAACGAAAGAGGCCAATCCAGACGCTGCATTAACCGGCCGCCTGCACTGCCGTACAAAGACGGGCTGGATGGCAGGGAAAACAAAGCTGCGAAGCCTTACTGCTCCCATTTTCACCCACTCATACAATTTCAAAGTCACCCACTTCACACAACATAGAGGTCACCCATTCACACAATGCAGAGCATCCAATCCACTCTAGGAATCCCAAGTGCCCTCCCTGTGCATGCCGAAAAATATGTAGCCTGTACACACGTACACGTACGCTAGACTGACCAGTGACACTAAGAGCAGAGAGTGTTAAGTATATGGAATGACGGCAGCCAGACAGTGGTGTGCACTAACTGATGAACACATCGGGGTGTGTATCTGTAATAATCAGAGCACAGTATGACTCAGTTAGCAGTTGCCTTCTTCACACATCAGCGGCACACTTCCACTGTGATTGACATAATGGCATCAGAGGGAGGACAAAATGTCTTCCCGTAAAGGAGAAGATGGGAGAAAATGAAGAGGATGGGTTACAGCTACGCTGCAGCTGAAAATGAGTACAATGCTTTGTTTGGTTATGCTGCCTGAGCTGAAATTGATTTCTGTGTGAAGTGTGCACCCAAAGAACACCACATTCTGATTAAATTAAATACCAGAGTGGTAGAGGTAGGGAGTATGAGTGTGTATCCGTGCCGGTGTGTTTGAATTGTAAGGTGAATGTTTCTTTTTGCTTGTTTTAGGTTAGGGTATAGCGTTAGGTTGACTTTCATTTTCAGTTTTTCTTACTGCCAATATGCCCAATGAAAAACCATAGGGGATAGGCAAATTCGAAATCTGCTGAAATAATTTGACCATATTTAGCAAGGGAGGAAAAACAGCCAAATCTCTGAACATTTTCAGTTCCTTTTTACACTCAAATCTTCCTTACTGTTTGGGGGTTTTTTTAACCCGTGGTGAAACAAATGTGATTTAAAATGTGATTTACAACAATTGCTCAGCGGCCTATTACAAAAAACAAGACTAGGTGAAACCTAGAATGTGACTGGACTGTGTGACAACAACCACGTCATCACTCACCCCTGACCAATGGTGTAACTCTATCACTCACTCACTCACTCACTCAGTGACAGAGCGTCGCGGATATAGGGCTGTCCTCCCGGTCCAGCCATAAACAGCAGACAAAATGGCCCATGGATGTAAATATAAGAATAAACCTGATACACCCTGTGTCGTGCAGGAGCTACGTCGACATTTCTTGTGAGTGACAATGCTGACAGCCAATGAGCATTGTGTGTTGTTTCTTCAAGACACTGCGCAGGTTAACCTCTATGTATCAGACGTTCAGGACGAGTCACATAGTGCAAATGAACAGAAAAGGCCAGAGTCTCCCCAGTCAGGGTCCCAGAGTGCGACCATTTTGGTCGCACATGCGACCAAAAATCTGTCGAGTGTGTACAGAACATTTTCATTGGTCCCATTATCTAGACGGCCCGTTTTGTCGCACTCTGCGGATGTGACTGGACCCAGAAAAGTGCAGTGTTGAATTTGGACACACGACACGTTCAATATATTAAAAATACAACTTTTGAATAGAAAACTAGCGAACACCGGTGACGTCACACCGTGTTCGACTGTGGGTGATGTAGTCTTCTACGTCCGCAACAGCCGGCAGAGCAGCGGCAAACAGAAGCAGTGAGGAGTCAGAAAGGATAATAAAAAATGTAACATGCTTATAATATATATATATATATACATAAAACCAAGAGCTACCTTTTACTAAATTAAAATTTAAGTCCCAGATCATCCTTATGAAAAAGAACGGGTAAAATGTAAATCCGCTTTGAAAAAAAAAGTTGTCTGTTCAAGGCAGTGCACACTTTTGTTAAGTTATTTGAGTTTGATGATTTATTTGAGTTTGTCAAGTATTTAAACATCACAATTGAGGTTATTGTGATTTCTTGTTTGTACAGTGATTAAATAAAAAAAAACATTTATCTGCACCCTTTATTCCTGTTTACAATAATATATAATGTGTTAAGAAATTACCAATGTGTACGGAACTGACAAAACGCTTAAATGATTATTGCGGAGGCAAAAGGCGTGGTGAACATTTTTGGGTGCACCTAAATTATGTGCTGGTGCACCTAAATGAAAAAGTTAGGCGCACCGTGCAACCAATGTACAAAGTTAGTCTGGAGCCCTGTCCCCCTGTAGAGGAGTGTGTTGTTAAGTGACACGGTCCCTACAAACATCTGGTGGGGGAGGAGTCCTCTCCCACCACACATCAATCTACGAACCCCTAAGAACCATGAGGACATGAATCCTGTGTATTACAACATGTTTATGGTAATGAATGGGATGTGGTTGTCCCTGGATGAGTTGGGATAATTACTGTGTGTCTAAAATATATGGGTGTTAGAGAGAGATTAACTCAATGGTTATGTGTGTGTGTGTGTGTGTGTGGTGTGTTGTGTGAGTGAGGTGTTGTGAGTGTGTGTGTGTGTGTGTGTGGGTGTGTGTGTGTGCGTGCGCGTAGCGTGCATATGAAGTGTTGACAAAGGGAGGGAGAGCGGGAGGATGACAGACTGCAGGTTCATTATAACGAAAGCAATAATTAGCCTAACTTTCCATTATTCCCCTATGGAACTATTCTGAACTCTAGTGTGTGGGTTTTGATGTCCTTATCTCGTTTTAGGTAGCCGCATGGGCAACAGAAGCCAGGGTAGAGTCTGCCAGCAGAGCTACACACAGCGGAGGTTGACGGTGGGTCACAGAGGCTAGTCTGCCCAGCCGCATGGTTGACAGATGTTGGTTTGTTCCTGGAGAGTCACACCACACCGCAATTACCTCGGTCTCTGCATATCAAAAATAAAAAAAACAAATCACATGCGCCCGTCGCTTGCTGACATTTTCATCGGCGTCGCTTGGAGAGCTTCTCCGCAGGACTGTACCGATCTCACGGAACACAATCAGACATGTGATGTTGACGTTGCAATGCATGTTGAGACGTAACCTCAGGAGCTGAGTGACGGCAGTCCCCACTGCATAGCCTATAGACAGATGTGAGCAGACTGCTTTGGTTAGAATTAGTTTTGCTAATGCGTCACACCACATCCACATGAAGTGGTGAGACGCCACTTCAAGTGGGGGACCGCCATTGGAGCCGGAGCTCAGCTGACAGAACAGACTGTAGACACACGTGTGTGAGTGAAGAGATAGGTATACTGCGTACACACGTGTGTGAGTGAAGAGATAGGTATACTGCGTACACACGTGTGTGAGTGAAGAGATACTGCGGGACACACGTGTGCTCCTTTTCTTCCTACTGTAAAAAACAGAAGAGGGACACAGGCGTTCCCTAAGGAGAGCTATCCGGCTGGCTTTTCCTCATGTTTGCTCATCAGAGAGACCAAAATGCAAGACATCGTTTGTGTTTGGGGAAAACGCCGGTTTGGGTCAAGATGTGTTTGTACATAAAGTAAATCATACAGACAAATGATGAAGGATGATTCAGTAGTGTATATAATAGCAAATAAGTACAAATGTTTGATGATGGCCGTTCCTTACAGTAGTGTATATTATCACAAAAAATTGCATATGTTTTTGCTTGCTGAATCAGTATCTGAAATAATTTATATTCTGTGATTGGGAGCACTTGCTAAGTCATGCGAATGAACAATGTGTCAAACGGGGGGGGTGTGAGGAAATGTGGTTGCCGTTGCTTTGCTTGCAGTCAGCACTCAGCAGTAAAAAGGTTGAACTGCTGTGCTCCGCTTTGGTGGTCTGAGAAGTTTTGCAGCAGAAGCCCAGGGAGGGCTGTGGTGCAACAGGCAACAATGACACCGGCATATGCAGTCGGTTCTACACCAGTCCTATCCTGGGCAAGGCGGGGCGAACACACAGCCAATCAGGGGCAGGTTGTCTGCCTGTTAGCCGAATGGCACGGGCCCGCTGGCTCTCTGGTCACCCCCACCCTCCTCTCTGTGCTACTCTGCAATCTACCCAGGATGATTTTATAAACATTTTTCCAGCGGATCAATACCCGTATTGATCAACCATTGTGAGAGTGATCCGTCTAAAAACCCAGTGCAGCCTAGAGCTCTGCGATGGGAGGAGCCAGAGAGAGAGAGAGAGAGAAAGAGAGAGAGAGGCTGCAGAAAGGAAGGAGAAAGAGTGAGAGATTCTACAGCAACAGTGAAAGAGAGAAGAGGTACACGAGAAGAGGAGAGCAATCTCAGTGAGAGAGGCAGACGCGAAAGCTTAGGGCAGGTGGAGAGCCATGTCCAACACCAGCCAGGCCACGGAATCGAGGAAAAAGAAAACCCTGCGGTAATTGCTTTCTCATTAAGGGAGGGAGGGCGACTAACGACTGACGACGGCGTTAGGCATGCAGGGTAAGTGACAGATAACGAGACAGTACAAAGCAATGTGTATGTCAGCCAAAGGGTTGTGAGATCCCGCGCACAAGGTGTTGGCAACATCTGCATGTATTGGACCTGCTATGTTTGCACGTCCACATATGTTGTGATGCGTAGACTTGATCAATTCCGTTGATTTGTGTCTGCTGCATGGTGCTAAACCAGCTACGTCATGTACGTGTTGTGCTTACTGCTTCTGATATTGCTTTCTATTTTTAGAAAAGGAAAACATTCTTCAAGCAACGTGTAACGAGAATATCAAACGTCTGCTATTTACCTTGACGACTATGAAGGACAGCGAAGGCCCAGGTGATATTGTCCATCACCATGTGTTCAGTGGTTTGGACAATCCAAAAAAGAAATGATCCGGAGGAACAAGACAGATCTGGGAGCAGAGTGCATCTTGGATACAAATATATGTGAAGGGAACGACATCAAGTTCAACTCCCACATATAAATGCCATCTAGTCAAGGACAAGAGAGCCTGATAAGATTCAGAAACCACATAGGCAATGTTGCTTCAAACTTTAACATTTTGGTTTGGATACAGCAGGGTTTTTGGGACATTGGATAAGTATTGCTGTATTATTTGGAGGGATATTATTGGAATCTTGAAGTAATGTTGGACATGAACAAATGACCAGCAGAGGAACGTACCAATGCACATCAAGAATGGAGGCGCAAATGTAAGGCCTCAAGTGAAACCAGGAGGAGCGAGCCACCGCCGGTTCGGGAACTATCCATCCATGCGCACGATAAAAATGTGTTCATATTGTGACTCTCTCTTGAATACATCAAAATGTGTAATAAACGTTTTAAAACTACAAGCAATGTAGTTTGTGTGACAATCAGGGGTGCAGCTACCCAGTGTCAGGGGGGTTGTTGGCAGGGCAGATAGTCAATGTTTAGCATTTAATGGACTCAATGCTTACTGATGGTCTAATTTGTCTGCGAAACATATTCACTTTATTTTGTCAATTAATTTGTATCAAATAGAGTCGTTTGTAATCATGCAAAACATCCCTTGAAAATATTCATGTGGACCTGCGCTTTAATTGAAAAACGTAAACATATATGATACGTGTGTGATTGATTTTATGGTTTGACTTTTTTAGTGTTCAGATAATCAAAATGATCAAGACACTTGAAATAGACATACACAAACCTTTTATCTCATTACAGAGAAATACTCTCTTATTCTACTTCAGAAAATGCTTACCATGCCTTCGTATAATATGGACATGGATACTAATATATCAGTTGAAGTGAGCTTATAAGCTATAATGGCTTTTCATATTTAATACCTCCTGCATCGCACATAGATGTTTGTGATCCCATGCTAATTCATTCAGGTTTAATTAATGTTACTTTACTCTTCTGTACAATT